>WPIO01000024.1:2265000-2422500 GCA_009760855.2 Cristatella mucedo
CTCCACAGAGTCAGCATTGCTTCGGGTATACAACGACCTACTCAGGAACGCAGATATGGGTAGAGTGTCTCTTCTTGTTTTGCTCGATCTTTCGGCAGCTTTTGATACCATCGATCACAAAGTACTTCTAGAGCGCCTCTCATCTCGCCTGGGCATCACTGGCACTGCTCTGCAGTGATTCAGGTCCTACCTCAGTGGGAGACTCCAGAGTATTGACGTGAATGGACAAAGATCATCTGAAGTACCTCTGAAATATGGAGTACCTCAGGGCTCTGTGCTAGGTCCGGTCCTTTTCACGGTTTATACTCTGCCTCTTGCTGATGTGATTGCAAAGCACAATCTAGGCTTTCACTTCTATGCGGATGACACTCAGTTGTACCTTTGCTTTCATCCCTCCCAGCCTTGGAGCACCTCAAATTCTCTAAACTCACTAGCTGCATGCATTGATGACATCCGCACATTGATGGCAGCAAATTTTCTAAAACTAAACGATGATAAAACTAACTTACTAGTTATGGGCAAACCCAGTATGATTCAGAAATGGGAAAGGCTGACTCTCAAAATTGGCTCTGCCAGCATATCTCCAGTTGAATCAGCTCGAAATCTAGGTGTCATATTCCAAAGCGACCTCTCGTTAGACGACCACATCAGCTCCACAGTCAAATCTGCCTATTTTCAGCTTCATAACATTGCTAAAATTCGGGCTTGTTTAGATAAGGATACCACGTCTAAGTTGGTCCATGCATTCGTGACACCCCATCTTGACTTCTGCAACTCACTGCTTACTGGCCTACCAGCATGTGCGATCAGGCGATTGCAGCTGGTGCAAAACTCTGCAGCTAGGCTTGTCTGTCGTGAGCGTCGCAGTTGCCACATTACTCCACTTCTCGCCGACCTGCACTGGCTACCAGTCAAGCAACGGATTGACTTCAAGGTTTTGTCGCTCACTTTTAGGTCTCTTCATTCTATGGCTCCAGCCTATCTTTCAGATATACTCCCCCATCAGGCTAAGCATCGTACCACCCGCTTTTCGGAATCCAACAGTCTGGAAATACCTCGTACAAACCTTAAATCCTTTGGAGACCGTGCATTTAGCTCGTGTGTTCCCAAAGCCTGGAACTCCCTCCCGACCTTCGTCAGAACATCCCCTGACCTGACCACATTTAAAAGAAACTTAAAAACACCTATTTAGGACAGCATTTAGTGGGTCCCTTTGATTCGTCCTTGATGTGCTTATGGGTGCTGACACTGTGCATGCTGCCACTAACCACATTTGCATGCTGACCCTGTGCATGTCACCCCTAACCATATTATTCATTTTGTTTGTTTTTCAAGCATGATTTTACTTACTATTCTATTGCATATCACTTTGCAGCAAATATAAAGCGCCTAGAAAGAGATTAAGTTCTCTGAGGGCGCTTTATCAAGTGTAATATTATTAGTCACGAGGACCCAAAAAATGCAGTGATGAACAGGTGCACAGCACGTCACAGGGTAGCTGACCTCAGTCGGGAATGAGCTCCAGGTTCTTAGAGAATATCAACTGAAGGCACGGTTTCTAAAAGATTTGGCGTTGTTCGACGCTCTGCTAAAAGACGTGAGCCAGATGAGCATTCGTGACGACGCCCAGCCGGATGGAGAAACAGTTGCGATAGGTGGACTTGAGCACGAGTACAGGGATTTAAATTGAGAGACAAAAACCTTGAAGTCAATAGGCTTTTTGATGGGGAGCCATAGCTTGTCGGCGAAAATTTGGGGGAAGTAATGTATCCGTTGCGAAATTCCCGACAGACGCGTTTAGCTGGAGAGTTGTGCACTTGCTGTAGCACCTGATGGCTTAGGCTGATAGACCTGCGTGCAGTGCATTACCAAAGTCAGGACGGGATGTCACAAATGCATGGACCAAATCGGATGTAGTATCTTTGTCTAAGAAGAGCCGAATTTTGGGATTGTTATGAAACTCAAAGTATTAAACTATGGAGCTAATCTGGTCGTCTAGTAAAATATTTGTTTGAAGCAGCATGCTTAGACTTTGTGCATGCGATACGTGAGATATGCAGGCAGAGCCGAGTTTGAGCGTTACAATTTCCAGTTTCTGTGCCATTCGCGGTTTACCGTAGCTAGTAAGTTGCTCCCATCCCCTTGTTCTCGTGCAAATTGCAAGAAACGTTCCGGCTCAGCCTGTTTTGCAGCACTTTCAAACTATCCAGAACTTTAGATATCTGTACTCAGGAGTGCCACTGTTTTGTGTTACAGCCGAGAGCTGTTGTAGGTCTCCTTGAGGTACCGCTAAGCGTTAGTACTGGAGCTGGATCTAGCCAAGATGATCAATTGTTACATTCAGTAGTGTTTTTCAATTCAGGATCTGGTGAACTTGGTTGCCAGCTGTCGCATTTAGGGTTTTGAAAAGCGATCTTATTAGAAGAGCTAGTCACGATGGATTTTAGCGTCTTCCGTTGGCTCTGTGCGCAAGCCCGTCGGATCAACATGCATGAGTTTATTACCTCGGCCATTTTAGAATGCTACAGGTTGAGAATGAGCCCGGACTCAGCGGCTCTCATATCTTTGTCATCATATGGGTAACATTATCCTTTCCTTTTCCGCGCTTGGATGATCAAGTTGTGAGGATTGAGCCTTGATCAGAGCCCTCATCTAGTTGCTTTCACTTAGTTTTTCATATCGTTACAGGAATTGTGGTCATGTGATCCTTTTGATTCTCGTACAGGATTAGGTCTTGATTTTAGGCCGTATGAAGTGGTTTTTATAGATTTTTAATATGAAGCCCTTTATTTATTCGACCTTACATGATTGCCTTACGTTCAAAGCCGTGCTCGAGTTACTTCCTTGTTTTCTTTAGCCATTAAGTATAGATTGGACTCCTTCTCTGCCCTCTTTTGGATGGTTTCATTTTTGTAAGAATTTGTTTGAAAGGATCTCCTACTATTTGCGTAAAATTGACGGGATAATTTCCATGCCCGCAATCAAGTTCAATCAATTTTGATTGGGGACGATTAGAGCAGCTTTTATTTTATATTGTAGTCACTCAATGTGAACCTTCACTGTGGCGTTAGAGATTGTTTTCTTTATCGTGTATGCCTTCACACATCGAAAGTAGAAAGCGAAGTGTGTACATGGGTTAAGAATATTACTGTTCCATCGTGTACAAGAAGACTTTCACGGGGCAGTTTGCACGAGTTCGGAATCGCGGTGTGGGCTCCTGGCCATTCTTCGATGTCGTTCACGCGATTCTTATTTGTGTAGGGTACCATCAAGAACGCACTAATACTTGTTTCTTATCAGAGTGTAGTCACGATAAGTCCGCTTTTGGTAAATTGCATATGTAGCATGAGAAGCGGTACGTGGCGGCGAAGGCCATCTTGACGGTGACACTCAAATGCAGCTTAGGGCAGAGATATAGCCGGCAGGCTCACAAGCATCTACGACTCAGTTCACGACTAAAGACAGATAGCGGCATAGCGACGCAGCCAGCTTCAGGAGAACGGCGCCAGCCCAGCACGAATGCGAGTCCCGGATCTAATCACGGCAATTGCAACAATATCTGGAGATCAACAGCCCAATTGAAGCTGCCACAGGCGTTGCCTAATGAGCAACCGAAATGAAATTCTGCAAGTCCATCAGCGATTGAACTATCCGAGAAGGGACGCGTGTTTTAAAGGAGGGAATAGTGCAACGCCCGGAAATTTTGAACCATGAGCTTGACTGATTAACTTCTTTTGTGAACTCTAATTTTTGCCGCTGAATTTGCATGGGGAGTCGCTTGTGAAATAGCCACGACAAGCCGCGGCTTAGGAGCAGCGCAATTAATGATTCCATACGAACGAGATTATTTTATGACTTATGATCTGGCCATTATATATAGCATGGCCCTTACTGCAGTCGGTCTTTTGGAGTAACGGTCTGCCGGTCGGTGAGTCAGAGCGCTGAGCGGGAGCTGCTGTAAACTGTAAAGGCGTATTTTGGTAGTCACCTGCAATCTGAGCCGTAATATACAGGCTATTCTTTGTGCTTTTCTACTGCTGGCGTTGCTGTTAGCGCTGCCAGCAGAATATCGAGAGCTTTTGTCTTTCTCGCTGGCGTATTTCTAGCTTCAGGTCTTTACACGTTGCCGGCGTTGTGTCGCTACCCGAACTAGTGAGGGTCGCCAGTTCATAACAGCTCTACGTGTCCTTGAATGTGGAACTCACGCGCACAATTCCGCAACGAAATCGACTCACTTGCTGCTGTCGACGGCGGCACGCCGGAACCGCCTCTTGGCAATCAAACCGACCCTTCCAAGCGCCTGCATATAGGTGGTACCCAATGAGCCGAGATAAAGATCGGTTACACTGTGAAGGCTGCCCTCCCTCCATCTGCCGACCATGGGAGCCGTGGTCTCGGGACCCGTGCATAGTCAAGTTGGGATGCGATGAGGATGCGTGAGTAGGACGATGTGGGATGCGAGGAGAGCGAGAGTCGCAACCTGCCGATCAGTCGCCACTCGCTGGCCGCTGGTCAAGGTATCGAGCATTTCTAGAAAGACTACGGTGTGCGGCACGTTAAGGCACTGCAGTTTGCTAATCCCCCGAGTTAAGCCGGCCTAAATTGAATGCTCTCAAACAGATCAAACAGACGAGCCGCTAAATACATATGGATTAGAGCAGAGGTCGGCAAACTCCGGCCGTTGGGTCAAATCCGGCCTAGCTAGTGCTCCAGTCCGGTCTGGCGGCCCCCTAGTTATTTATTGATGGATCCGACCTAATTGAGTTGTCGCGGTGTTCTTCCCCACCTTCACTATAGAGGTACTTTGACTTGCGAGTATCCCCCAGCTTACGAGTTTTCGAGGCACGAGCCGTCTCTCGGACGCTTTTTGCTCCGAGTTGAGAGCTAGCTGTTGTAGTGCTTGACTTTCTTGCTTATTATTGTGCTTGACTTCTGGCGAGAAATTATAAAACACCCGGATAGGGATCTGGCTCTCTTAAAGGTGCTTATACAAAAATACAGACGACTTGTTATTATTACACAAGCTGCATACGAAATCTCGCTAGAGCCCGAATTGCGTTTGAAACAAGCGCTCTTAGTTTCCTCCTACCGTTCATCGCTACTCATAATAGCAATTCCAAACAATGAAATGATGCGAGGTTCGGTCCACCGAGCAGCAAGTCGGCGGTATCTTTCTTCTCCACAAACGCCTTTCACTCGGTAGTCGGTGCAACTCAGCAGCTTCGTTGAAGGCTCGTCGGCGATCGCGTGAGCTTTAGTCAAAGGATTATCGGCGATCAGGTGAGCTTACAGCCAACTTAAGTTCGAATCGACGATCTGCCACCTGCCGCGGCAAGATGAGTCATTTTATTACTGAGGCTCATGCACAAATCTGCGGTTTGTTGGATTCCGTCAAACAAAAACGTTACTGCTAGTCGGTAAGAGTAATCTAAACTAATCTCAACAGCAAATATATATACTTGCGAGATAAATAATTCAAGTAGCAGGCTGCAGCTGCGCTCTGGAAAACCATGGTGAAGTGTTCTGGTGACATACATTGGGCCTCAGGCGCCACATCTGTCCATTGTCTTGTCCTCATAGCTCGATCCTCATACTTCAAGCACCCATTTTTGCTAAAGGCGGCACGTCGAGGAACACGCCCAGACGAAGACGAGCGAAACAAATAGTTAGGGTACAAAGTGCAGCCGGCAGTGCCGCGGAAGTAAGACAACTACATCCCTACCCTGATGGCAGCGCGGCCTTCCTGCCTTAGACGCTCCGAGTTAATGAATGGCCTCACGATCCACCAATAGCATCGTTCTGAGTAAGTCACCACTGAATCAACGGGCTGGTCGATAATTACGGGGCCGGAACGCAAGCCAACGACGGCGGCGGCGGCGGCGGCGGACTGACCCCCGTGCAGCTAGCGCTACCACAAGCAGCAGCAAAACTTTGAGAAGCCCGGCTATCTAGAAGCACTGTAATCGTAGGGCACGTATTCCAATTAAAAGAGCGGCAGTCTTGCACGCATGGTCTAGCTGTTCTACAGCTGAATGGCGGCAGCACGCACCAAGAATCCAAAGCGAATAGCAACGCCGGCCATCAGACCGGATAACACACATTACCATTGCGCCCGACGGCGAAGGGATGAGCCGTGCAGCTGCTGTTATTATTTTAAAAATTGTGATTTTTATATTATTAAAAATATTTTTATTTAAATAATACACCTGGAAAATGCGCCTTTTTACCAGCTACGCTCAATAAACAAGAGCCGTGCCCTGGGGAGGCGGTGCGGGTCAGGTACGGTCTAGCCGGCCCGTGGAAGTGAATCCGTCTACTTGCGAACTTCGCTGGACCCGTCGCAGAGGGCCGCTGTTGCGGTACCTTTATCATCACATCTAAACTGGGTCGGTCATCGAACATAGTATCTTCTTTCTTCGGAGGACACCAGTAATAGCCTCGCCTATAGAACAGCCTGCGGCCTTCAAGTTTTATTAATCAACATGGCGTGTTGTCTCTCGGACGAGGCCCAGGAGCAGAAAAGGATAAATGCTGAAATAGAAAGGCAACTTCGTAAAGACAAGCGAGATGCGAGACGGGAGTTAAAGCTTTTACTCTTAGGTGAGCGGCTTTTTCTGTTTTTACTAATGTATGCCGCGTTCCACTTACCGCGCTATCGGCTGCCACCAGGCCTGCAGGCTTCGTACTGGCCAAGTCTAGCGACCGGCCGCGGCGTTTGCGAACCACGTTCCTGCTTGCTAGATGAGAATTTACCTCGACGGGATCATATTGATGAATTCTGTATTTTCCGTTAGCTGAGATAGCAGGCAACTGTCTCCGGACATCGTTACCATCGGTATCCCAGTTTCTTAAGGAGCATCGGGGCCGCGGCCTCTGTCCACATTGACTCTTGTTGTCGCATGCCAATCGGTGTGACCTCGACGAGCTGCGTTGTCGTACGCTCACCTCTGCCCTGCCGCCTGGCTGACAGCGGAAATGCTGCCAGCCGTGAGTGCCTGAGTGGGGCCTCCAAAATGGGCACAGCGGCATGCTAAGACGAAGCCGCTGGCTGCATCGTCATAGCGTGCTGGCTTGGATCGCTGCTACTTTCGTAGCCGGACCGTGCCGCTTGAAGCCGGTCAGGTGCTGGGGCTTCGCACCAGTGTTTCTCGGTCATTCCTTGGCGTGCATTTAAGTCCTCTTCGTTTGCAGGACAACGATCAAAATCTTTCTAGATTCTCGATTCGTGGTGCTAGGTGCCTTACGCCGCTCAAAAAAGACGCTATTCTTACCGTGTTAAGGAGGTATGGTGGCACAGTAGTTTCTTGGCGTATTCGTTGGTTGTGTGATAGAAGCCACGAGCAGGAAGGTTCACCTGCCCTAATAAGTGTACCACGTCCGATTGAGCCATGTATCACGGCAAATGGTAGCTGGCTGCCGGGTATTGCTCGAGTTGTGAATGTTCGGTTGCCTGCTTTATCTTCGTCAGGTTCCAGCTTGGAGACAAAAGCATGGAGTGGATGTGGGTGTGGGGCCCTCTCAACATATCATGCTTTCTTTACAGCTTACGTGAAGTGCCTAGAAAGGGATTTTTAAAGTTAAATCTGTTGCAATCGAAATTAAAATCAGGGCAAATTGAAACCGGTAATGTAACCAGCTCATCCAGGAGGAAAGAAATAGCTGTGAATACGGTACATGGCTTGCAGTGACGTTCTTCTTCAAGAAGAACTTGAGTATTTTGCACAGCATGCATACAAGCACACACTCAATAGTAGATTACTCATTGTCGTTTTGTCTGTCAGGGCTTGTCATTGGCATCTAACCACTAAGTGCATTTGGTGCAATCTTGTGATGCAGGTGTTCATCCTAGAAGTACATTCACGTGGACCTAGCTGAATTTGCATATGTGGGTAGGACTTGGTCAGTCGTACACCCTAATCGCGAGCTGCATCCGGTGGTGGTTCTAGGCTTTATTCCTTGCTGCTCTTGCCTAGCTTTGATCGCGTATGGCCGCCCATGTGCCTGCGTGTCTCTTCAATTGATGCTGCTTATCTATATTTTTGCCTTACCTAGTGCTGTATCTAGCTTCTTGGCTTACCTCAAGAATCCAGTCTGGAGTAATTGTTGCAGCGCCTACGTGGATTTGTGGATGCCTGCTTGGCACCTGCAGTTTTTTCTGTCTGTTTACTTGCATGCCCACTGGCCTAAACTAAGCATGCTTTCTGGTGCATTCTCCTCTGCTGCTTTAGCCCCAGCTCTGCGCTTGTGCAGGAGTGCATGGCAGCAGGAGATGGCATTGCAAAGTGCCACAATGGTTGACACCCTGTCACTTTATTCGTTTGCATACACTGTTTAGCTAGTGGAGAATAATTTGTAGAAAAGTTAGTTTTGCCTCACATGTTGCGGGCTTGTTAGCTTTACATTAGTTTGAGTTTAGTGTTCCGTCCCTTTTAAGTCGCTCTCGGTGAACTGAAAATTTGTTATCCTGAATACTAGTTAGAATCTGGGCGGTGCAGGGGTGATATATGCAATGGCTTGGTGATCTTGCTCCTTCGACGATGAGTCATTATAATCATCTTAGCCACTTAAAGAAAAAGTGGAGATTAGCTGATTTATAGCTGCACAAGACCCTTGGCAGCTTGAGCCTAGCTGGATGGGGGTTCTTGAAGTACCAGCACCTTCCTGTTGGGTGTCCATGCTGCATTCCAAGAATTTTTGAGTGAGTCACTCGCTGCTACTTGGCAAGAGTGATTACACATCTATGTACTAACAATCGTATCTGCTCGAGTGCTGGCAACAACCTAATCATCGTTACTAATTGGGGTGATGCTTCTTCTTTGTACTTGGACAGCAAAATCTTAATAGAGTTATCTGTGGAATATGTTAAGCTGTTTGGTTAGCTCTTTAAGGATCAATGCATCCGAGCAGGGCAATGCTGGGCTGCAATAGATTATGAGCGATTCAGATTGTCTTGTATTGGCATGCTATTGCAGCCGTGCACTCTTCGAGCTGTGGCACTGCCGTGTTTAACTGGGTTGTGCTGCCGTTCCCGAATGAATTTTGGCTACAACCCCCTCATCATGCTACAGTTACTCAAAGGCAGAGGCTATACATCGGGTGCATGCCTTGTTAATGGTGCCAAGCCAATCCAAAGAGGGGTGTCCATCATACTTCTTCCTTACTAGGGCTAGGCAAGAAGAAAGCTGTCGAAGAACTGTGCTTCTAATCCTGTCTTCTAATCATGTCTTATGTTTTCCTCTGACCGCACCGGTGCTTTGGTGCATATGTGAATGCTGCTGTCATTTCAGTTCTAACCGGAGGCATGCTAGCTTTGGTGACTGAATTAATTACGTGCGCCTGCGAGTAGAGGCATGCACTTGTCAACGACTTATACTGTACAGTAAAAAAAGATTGTCTTTTGCTGAGCAGCCATCGAGTCTCGTGTGAATGGCCAATGCCATTTGCTTCTCTTAGGCACGGGAGAATCAGGGAAGAGTACATTCATCAAGCAGATGAGAATCATCCACGGCAGTGGCTACTCGGATGAGGACAAACGATCATTTGTCAAGCTGGTTTATCAGAACATATTTATGGCCATGTCGGCTCTCATTAGGGCTATGGACATGCTGAAGATACCATACAGGCAAACGGAGAACGAGGTATGGTCGATGTATGATTGCAGCTCATGCCATGCAGCAGCCTACTCACCCCTCACTTCGTGTCTGCCCCTTTTCCACACACGGGGGGGGGGTACCACTATCACCTGTGCAGCAGCAGCGCTTTCTCAGAGGATCTTGGTGATAATGCATTGTTCTGCCAGTGTTTCTGTGCATTTTTGTGACTTCCTTTGCTGCCATATGAATGGAGCTGCTCGTGCTATTACTACAGGACAATGCTAGTATGGTTCGGCTAGTGGACTATGAGACGGTCACCACGTTTGAGAAACAGTACGTGGATGCAATGAAGAGTTTATGGGCTGATCCTGGTATCCAAGAGTGCTACGACAGGCGCAGAGAGTATCAGCTTACTGACTCGGCCAAATAGTAAGTACACGCGAGTCTTGTTTGTCTTGGCTGTTGTTCTTGATGCTGCCTTACCGGTGGCCGGGCCCCCCCCCCGTCAGCTCGTGTGATCGAGCCTGAGTAGCTGGGTGAGCATATTGGATGCTTGTAATCCCTCTCACTGCTCGTTCTAGGTAATGCCTAGACCTTGATCGCAAGCATAATTCACACAGCATTTAATTATCTTCATTCTAACTCTACTACAGCAAGTCTTGAACGCCTTCTTGCCCCGTGGGTGACTCTGCCATTCCTGCTTTCAGTTCTTCTCATCGTCTTTGCCCGTGCCTTCTCTGCAGCTAGGCACCTGTTTGCCTGTTCGGAGAAGGCATGTTGCAACCAGCATGACTGCTACATTGTAACTTCTCACCGATCTGCACCGGCTGCCACGCAGCGTCATAACGACTTCAAGGTTGCCACTCACATTTAGGTCCATTTATCCTTTTACTCCAGCTTATGTATCTGCAATGCCTCCTAACCAGGCTTCCCACCTGCTCCTATTCTTCGGGTCTTACAGATGTGCATCCAACGAACCTCAAATCCTCGGGAGACCGTGCTTTCAGTTCACATACTCTCAAAGCCTCTAACTTGCTACCTCTGGCGTCACTTTATCGCCTGACATGACTTTTAAAAAGAACATGCCCCACAGCCTTTGCTTCATCTATGTGCATTATCCTGTGTGTGCCTGTACCTAATGAAAATGTGCATTTTAAAAAGTTCCAAATTATTCTAAAAGCCCAACCTCCCACAACCCCGTGGTGCTGGTTTATTTAGTTCGATCACTTTAATTAGCTTGAATGTTTGCTTGACCTCTGCTCGGCACTTTAAAATGTTGATAATTGTGTCCTAGAATGACCACTCTAACCGAAATGGTACATTATGGCTTTGCATTTAGCTGAGTTGTAGATAACACTATTGGTAGTCATGATCCTCCAGCTTTCTCGGAACAACAATGAGCTGCTCATTCGTTAGAGATAGATGCGACAAATGCTGTTTCTCTTTGAAACTATAAATATATCATTTTTATAATGCAATGTATTGTAATATATCCCGGCTGTAATGCCACAAAGGCTAAGCGAGTGTTGCGATGGAGATTTATCTATAGTGAACTCTAAGCGGTTTTCGGTAACTAACAGAGCTCTATCTCGCGCAACAAAAAGAAAGTGAGAAGCATAGCTGTCTCAGGAGGGCAGTTAAGTAGCAGCTCAAGACGGCTGGGGAAGATGTGCCAGAGTCGACAGCAGTACAGTAGATGTTACATGGCGCCCTAAAGAAACTTAAATCGGTGTCCTGGCTTTTTAAATATGCTAGCCGAAAGGCTCGAGCATGCCCCTTACTTATGGAGCTCAGTTCTGCTGCTTGTCGTGGTGATTTTCTCTGTGTCCCATTTGAGGAGTCTAGCTCTTGCTCTCTAGCCATCCTTCAGTGCAACTCTTTTGCTACTTACTGCCCGAACCGTTTTTATTACTCTTTTCTGCTGGCAGCATAATTTGCTGCTAGCTGGCTTGATGAGTCTTGCCTTGCTGCTTTGCTGGCCACGACCTCGAGTCCCACCGGGCTGGGATGAGCAGAACTCAAAATAAATAGATGTGAGTGCCCCCCTCTCCACTGTGCAGGCTGTCTCTGCCCAAGTGCTGCTTTCAAGCACGACCCCGTCTACTGGTGGGAGGAGGGCAGCGATGGCTGCTGTGTGGCCACAGCTGATGTCTGGATATCAGTCGGGGGGCAGCAAATAATTATAATAATAACGATGACACACTTGATAAAGCGCCCTTGAAGAACTCGATCTCTTTCTAGGCGCTTTACATTTGCTGCCAAGGAAGCAAGCCTCTAGCCTGGCCCGTGTGGTGCAGCCTAATACGAATTGGCTTTTGGGCCGTGTGTTGTACCACTTTTGTCGCTTGCCTTCTTTGTCAAACGATCGGTATAACTTTGAAACCGAGCCTGGAGGGATGGGGATCCTGCCATTGCAGTATGGCACTTCCGGCATAAGCAGAGCCTTGTGTTCGGTATATAATATAAAATGTAATTCATATGTATAGTACCCTAAGAGAACTCAAATCTCTATTCAGGTTCTTCACATATGCCACGGGGCTCGAGCCTACGACCTCGGCCAAACCCTGGTCGGGGCGAGCCGTCGTTATGCTTTTGCAAGAATCTTCCAAGCAGAGCCATGACTAAACGTTTCTGACTCTTTGGTTGTTCCGTGTAGTCTTACTACTTCGGTGCAGGTCAAGGGCCTGGTGATAACTGGTTGCATGCCACTATTTCAGTGCTCAGTTCGGCGATCAGAAATAGTCTTGGACTTTATTGGTCTTGCCTTCAGTCTCTAGTCTTACTAACCGGCAGAGGCTGGCTGGTTCTTTGGATTTTGCTTGCCGACGCTCGCATTCAGGGCTGTCCCTGTCGATTTCTGTTCTGCCTTTTTTCCTTCACCGAATGATTTTCATAAAGCTCGATATGGTTTCTCAATTCGCGGACGATTGTCAGCCTTACGTGGAGTAATCCTTCTGCGCCTTCTGGTGGCATCGTACAAATGTATGAAAATCTAATGATAAACAGTGTGTATGTGCTAGGCATGCATGGCAGTGCTTTACGGTATTGAGTTTCTAGGACAGTATGAAAAATGTGTATAGCTTTCAAAACGTGGATGTCTAAAAACCAGAGACAGCTACAATCGCTCAATTTTCCGGCTGGGAAAATCGTGCTTAGTCACTGATGGCATTACCGGTGGCATGTCCGAGTTCGCATTCTCATATTTGCCTTTGAGTTGTTGCCTTCCTGAAGTGGCACATTCCTGTGATAATGCCAGATAGGTCTATACGGGTAGTCTGCATCTTATCCAGCGACACCAGTGAGAGTTGACATGACAGTCATGACAGGTGTAATAGTAAGCAATAGGTGTAATCATAAGGAGTATGTATGTAGACTTGTCTGCTTTTTGGCATGATGTATGTTTTGCTTGTTGTTCCTCATGAACGTGCTTGCTAAAGCATGTACCTCTTTGGTTGTGGCTATTTATGCCGATCTATGCCTGGCTTGGGAAATTTTGAGTCGCCAACCATGTGTGCCTTCCCCCCCTTTGTCTTGCCTGCATATTTGGGCAGCAGTCTCTCTCTCTCTCTCTCTCTCTCTCTCTCTCTCTCTCTCTCTCTCTCTCTCTCTCTCTCTCTCTTTCTTTCTCTCTCTCTCTCTCTCTCTCTCTCTCTCTCTCTCTCTCTCTCTCTCTCTCTCTCTCTCTCTCTCTCTCTCTCTCTCTCTCTCTCTCTCTCTCTCTGAATACCGGAGACAGCCTATTATTCTGTATCATTTAGTTATCGCCGGACACGCGACTGTGACTCTGGTGTGGCTTGAGTCGTGCTTTTATATACATTGCTTGTTTCTCCTTTTTCGTCTTATCCGTCTGCTTGGCGAGAATGTGGTTGAATGCTGCTGGATATGGTTGAATGCTGCCTTGTCCCCAGGGAGGTGCAGTGGTGTTGCTAGACAGTAGTTGATTCAAGATGTCCTTACTAATGCTGTCCCCCGTGCCGTTATCTCTACTCTTGCCTTATCGAAGCAAGTCGTGCTATGTTTTTTGTATGACTATTTGTCATTTTGTCTTTAGAAAACATGATTCCATGCGGTAGTCGGTTATTTTTGTGCTATTTGTTCAGTGACTCATGCTTAGCTCCTGCTACATGTAAGTGTCGGTCAATTGATCCAGCAGGCGCCATACAAATATCCATTGTCCTCTCCCCAGGAGTTTTGGTTAAATTCTTTAGCTAAGAATGGAAGCTGTAGTCCTTCTATCGAACGCATTACTCTCCCCTTTAAGATTGCATAATCTCGATGGATTCGCTAGAGCTGTAGGCTGCTTGTAGTCATGATTACACCTACCGCTTACTGCCTACTGCTTACTATACACCTAGTACACCTGTGGCTCTTACTTAATCTTTGGAAGGCTGCTCCTCTTACATGCCTTGCTTGCTTGGTGCTGATGCAGTGGCTCAGCCAGTTGCCAAATCTGAACCCTATAAAACGACAATGGAGCAATAGCTACAGGCGGCCGAGGCCGGGTGTGTGGCCTACACCAGTAGCCGACCTTTTCAGTAAAACTCAGGCTCTGTGGAATGTGCTACAGAAGAAGATCGAATTCAGAAGCTGGTGGCCGCTATTTTCTGGTTACCAGCAGAGGTCATAAAGTATTGTGGTGGGCCGACGTCAAACTAAACGCATACACGCCAAACTTGTTTGTCTTTGGGCTGTCAATAAATACGTTCACCTTCTTAGCGTAACATTAGTATACCTGGTATCGTGGAAAACTCACTTCTTACCCGAACAAATTTGCAGTCACATCAGCTGCGGCCCTACTGTGAGGATTTTTGCATATCCGAGTGTGTGCCACCCTGGCTGTCTCCAGCTAACGGTGAAATTTGGTGGCAGAACTGCCGTGGTTTGGGAGTGCTTCCCCTCATCCGAGGTAGGACGTACCTATGGCCCAGGGTGTCTGAGTCAATCCGGTAATATAAAATGCTTGGATTCCATGAGCAGGAGCTCTTTTGAGAAACGATTGCATTTGGTGGCAGTACAACGGCCGTAAGCTCACAGCAAAAGCTTCCAGGAGGTTTTTTGCCAAAGTAGCTGTCAGAGTCGTGAGCTGGCCGAGTCAGTCGCCTGACCTAAATCCCATAAAGCATCTCTTGGATAGATTGAAGCCCTGTTTGGGGTCAGACGCTGTGCCTGCTTCGAGTCGGAAGAATCTGCCTAGCCAACTGCAGTACTACAGGAGAATATTACCTCACTTGTCAGAGTTTAAGGGACTCTGTCGGCTGAGGAAAGATTATTAAAAACTGTGGAGGCTCGACCTTTTAAATTGTCTGCTCTGTAATTAAGCTTATGCAAGACGTCAAGCATGCATTCGATATATAGTGCAAAGAAATTCGTGATGTATTCTTCTGAATGCCAAGTCTGAAGCCATCAACCGGTACCAGTTGGGCATCACCATACCGGGAGGAACGAGACTTTTGCGGAAGAGTGTTTGAATATCTTTGCTTGCTTTCTCATCTATTGCCGAGAAATCGTATGCCAGTTGCTTCAATTTCAAAGCACAATCCGTCACTTACGAATTTGGATAAGGTCCTGCATCTAGAGTGTGTGTTGCTTTTCCTCAGCTACTGCTTGCTGCAGTTACTTTGACCTGAACCTAACTTAGGCTCTGGGCTCCCTGTGTGCTTATGACTGGCATGGTTGATAGCTGCCACCCTTGCCGATTTATTGCTGGCCCTGTACCTACCATGTGATATCAGGTGCATTCCCTGTCTAGAGCTTGGCAGCAGGCTGTCCCTCTGGTGCTGGTCAGTGTATCGAAAAAGTAGTGCATTCTATTTCTTTTCTTTGGTCTTTCTTTGAATTAAAAGCTCTAGTTTTTAGTTCAGCCGTGCTGGCAATGAAAATGTTATGATTCTGACAATCAAATGATTATGATGCTGGCAATCAAAGTATTTATTATGCTAGCAATGGAAGTAGTATGAAGTGTAATCCAAAAATGGCATCACCAGGCTTCCCAATGCATCCACTCTGTGCATTCTCTTCTGGGAATAAGGCTGAAAAATGCAGTGTACGCAGCAAGTCTATTATCTGCTGCTAGACTATGCTGATCGAATGTGGTATCGCGATGTGGTGAATCGTATGTGCAATCCCTGATTTAAAGCCAGTCGTGGGTTCGAGTACTGCAGTGGCCGATCCTTCATCATCTACTGGAAGCAGTGGTAATAGCCATTAGTGATCTTATGTCGCTATGTATAAATGAGGCAGTTGAATCAGCTAACCTTTTCCTATCTTTTCTTATGGACTTGTTACATCTATTCTTAAGTACATCGATGATATCGTCTTGCTCGCCATGCAGGTATACTTACACTGCCATCGGACTTTTATGCTATTTAATTCTCAAAGACCGTGCATGCCAATCGTCATATTTGCTTCCTGTCAAGATTTGGCCTCTTAGGCATACTGTGCATTTTAGCAGAAACCACATGCTCGTGCTGGATTTGCAGCATATTTTACGTCCCTGGAAAGACAACTCTGCATGCCTGCGAAGGCCTTAAAGGTGTATTTCTAATGCACCCTCACGCGAGCCTGCACACTATCGCCAAATTGCCCTTACTCGAAAAAGCATCTGAGCCAGTGCAGTCAGTACTGAATATGGCTGCTAGAGCGGTCAAAAAATTCTGCCACGTGTGGCCTTGCTCTGATGCGCACGGTCAAACAGCAGATATGCTCCTGTGTTGCCTCGTAATTACAAGTCTTGCCTCACCCCTACCTTTCTGAGCTGCTGCTGTAGTATGTCATTTGTCTAGTCGTCTCCCAAGAATAATTTGCTTCTCATCTAGCGAATGACTACCGGCGACCTCAGCTTTTTCCTACAGCCTACGGAAGTTGCTACCAAAATCCTTAGTTTAAAAAAGATGTTCTCCAACTGCCTAGGTCTGGTTTGCAGGTAGTCACACCCAATGGGTCTGGTCCAGCGAAAATGCTGTGGCATTGCTAAAGCAAAAGTCCAAAAAATTGTTCATTTTAGAGGTGCAATCATGAAATTGTGTACGATTGTTTTTAGTGTTTAAATTACTTCTGTAAGTAGGGACGTTGTGAATTTGACTTCTTGAGCCGAATTGTACGATGTAATGCAATATTTCTGTCAAGCTGCTCAGTATGTAAGGCCTCGTGTCGTCTGACGAAACATGAAAAAATGTCGTCTGTAAGTTACAGAAGTAAAACATCGAAAAAAAAATTTGACAAGCATATCTTCTCTTATGATACCTCGTGGAGTACTAAGGGTACATAAGGAATTAGCTATGATTGCAGTGAAGATATGGTCGTGTGCTTAAGCCATGTGGCATATGTGAAGCACCTGGATGGAGATGTAAGTTCTCTTAGGGCGCCATACAAAAGAATTATATATAGTTTATCCCTCGATTACCAGACCGTGCGCACAGCTGAAAAATGAAGCCTGTCGAGTCCAGGTGAACTCTCTGTGTGGACTTAGAAGGCTTTTAATCGCATGAGCTAGAATACGTATGAACTTGATGCCTATTAGCAGTAGGCTTCACAGTGGGCTTTCATGTAGGCTTGTGGCACTTTGCTATAGAATTGAGGCAGGTCCAGCTCAGCTCTGCCTGCTGCCTCACCCATTTGGGTTGTCCTTTGTATTTTGGCTAAGTGCATTCACTTGGTGCCTCCAATGCATCTTGTGGTCGCTGAAACGGCAAGATCAAAGTTGCTTCTCGTGGAACGAGTCCCTCGAGATCGTACAGCTTGGATTGTGGTAAATGTTATCAATTGCTGAACTTGTGAAAACACTTGTGAGCTTGAATGGGCAGCCAGGATATAGCAAACCTTAGCAAACTGCTGGCAAGCGTTCTGAGCCATGTTAGCTGAAATTCGGAGAACTCTCGTTTAACTTGTGTTTAAACCTAAACTGAAAAATGTGTCAATGATTTCGAGCTTGTGAGTCTGGCCATGGAAGCCTTGAAAGGTAAGAAAAGGTCTCTCTCTCTCTCTCTCTCTCTCTCTCTCTCTCTCTCCTGAGTGTGGCTTGTCGATGGTCTTCTAATAGCTGGGGAGCTCTAGTTAGCATGATTATCTGAAACATGTGTACAGTGTTTGTTTATCTGGAAAATATGTGCCTAGAATGTGAGAACTATGCACTGCCATGTTCATGGGTGCAAGGAGAGACCTGGGAGCATTGTCTATTCGACAGGACCTGTCGAATGATCCTGTAAATATGCTTGACATGCCTAAGATGTACCTCCTCACGATTTATGCAGCTCCTGCTAAGAAACTATTGGCCTCTTAGCCAAATCGCTGTGGTCCATGTGCAGTTTTGAAAGCACCGTTGAGTTGGTCGGCTAAGCCGACGGGAATATCTCGTTCGTCCGAAATTGTCTTACTGTAATAAAGGCATGCTGGAAGTCGATGCTTCAGGCGTGTTGTAAACACTCAGATAGCACATGCCCTTGTAGAAATTGAAGCTAGTTCTGAGAGTCTATTTGCAGTCATCATGTTGATATAGGATATGTATGTTTGCATTTGCCATTCTCAACTCCTGCATGCACCTAGTCAGCTCTGCCAATGCTAAGCCATGAAGCATCTCTGTATGCTTATTCCTGATTCTGGCTGTGCTACTCATAAATCTATGACTGGCATTACAAATTCGTCAAACGCCTTGGGTGATATTTCTACTATTGTGGTCCTGGTGTAGTATAACGGTGTCTTCACTTTTAGCTTTGACAACAGAATGTTGTCTTGCAGTTTGGTATCACAATCTTTTAATTGGGCATCCACCTTAAAAAGTGTATTAATATAATAATTGTGCCCAACGTATCTTTGGTAGGGAGTCTTTTACCTTCACAAATGACTTGTGAGGCCTCTACCATTGCGTCTACCGTGCTGGTTTCTCCTCGCCATCTTAGATGGGACAGGGGCAGTCTCTGTGAAAGGCTTCGTTTTCTGCTGCTGCTGCTTCTTTCTCAAATGTAGTGCTGATCAATGTGAATGCAAGCTTTTTCACCTTCGTTTTGTTGAATCTTAAGAAAGGACGTCGAAGAGGGAAAACGTCTTTTTTGCCAAGGCACTCTCTTCGTCATCTGAAATCACACTTAATTGTGCCCCTTTCTAGAGGCTTTCGGCTGTTGCCTAGTAGCTCAAACCTTCGTTGATATGCTTGTTTTTGCCAGACACTGCTAATTCCTCCGTCTTAGTCTGGGAAATTGTGCCTAGTACCAGTTTATCATTGGAAGTAAGGAAGTGGAGCTTAACTGGTAGTTTGCAATGAGTAGTGGTGAATATGGCATGTCGGTGAGTGTAGTTGTAACAAGAAATTTGCAGTGAATAGTGGTGAATATGGCGTGTAGGTGAGTGTAGTTGTAACAAGAATTACGAGTTAAATCTTGGTCTTCGGTGAGCATCTTACCCAGTGCTGTTCCAAATACTCGACACTTCATGGAGATCAAGACATAACTTCATATATCGTATCTGGCTACCGAATGCGTACCGAAAGCCGCTTAGGCTGTGAGTGCGCTATACAAAACTCTCCTGCGTAACACCCACATGGTCTTTATGACTTAAGGAGTTACTGACGGAGATACATTACATTACATTACATAAATTTCGTGAGTTCGCTAAAAATTAATCGAGCATGGGAATCACTGTTGGCAGCATGTACTATAAATTATGTATGCTCCTGCTTTTCTTTACTTACCAGTTGCCAAAATATTTCAGGTGAACCAATTTTCTAGAGCAACTTGATGCTTTCGACTTAGTTGCTATTGTCAAAGACTGTTTGTAGCCTTTTCAAACAAATGCATCATAACGACCAAGCCAGGTATTTCCTTAGTAATGCTCAAGGGTTTGAAACACTTTATCTTTTGTATATCAGTCTTAGGTCAGGCACCATTCAAAATGGTGCAATAAATATGTGGAACATTTACAGGAAAAACCGTCCAATCCGATAAACAAACGTCTGAAATTTCAGCCAAGACTCGGCATAATATTTTTATGCAGTTCTGCAGAGCTCTTCGTTCAAGAGGAAACCTGGTTGGATGGGTTTTCACTCAAAGTTCATTTTAGACTTCTTGTGTTGTTTTGAATTTGGCATGCATCTTTTCTAGCTTAAAACGGGATGTCTCAATCAATAGTCGCTCTCGGATAAGTTTTCGACGTTGTCGAAGAGATGCATTTAGATCAGGATACTTGATGAATCAATAAATATAACCTTAACGTGTTGATGCTGAGGATGCTGCCAATAACTATCCCTGAAAAACCAGAGCCATTTACTAGCATGCTTGAACTGTCGAGCAAATTGATTTTTATCTAGTTGGCATAGCAAGGTTGCAGTGGCTGCACTCGTAAAACTACGCAACGTTTGGTTTTGCCTTGATTCAAGGGGGACATGGGTTTTTTGGCCAGTTGTGTGTGTACAGATTGCTTCAAGCCGATTACATGTGGCTTGTAAATTGTATTAAATGTATTGGGTCCTGCTGACCTTAGATGCTCTTAGTTATTTCTTTATTAAACTAAAACTTGTACCGCCTCGATTCCTTTGGCTTGAAACCTGTGCCCCTGCAGTCAGAACGTGTATGCTGGGTATTTTCGGCATCCACTGTAGCATCTGTTATTTTTTGTTTGTTTTTCAAGCATGATTTTACTTACTATTCTATTGCATATCACTTTGCAGCAAATGTAAAGCGCCTAGAAAGAGATTAAGTTCTCTGAGGGCGCTTTATCAAGTGCAATATTATTATTATTATTATTATTATAACGAGCCTTTTGGTCTCTTTTCAGCTACCTCGACAGCCTCGATCGCATTGCTGCCGTTGACGATTACCTGCCTACTCTTCAGGATATTCTACGCGTTCGTGTGCCTACTACAGGAATAATAGAAAACCCGTTTGACCTTGACAAAATAATATTCAGGTATTGGTGTGTCATCGATCGTGAGCAAATCGGCAAGAGTTGGTCGATTGGTGTCACGTGTACATGCTTATATTGTGCTACATTAGATTGGTGCTCAGCATTGCTGCCTTCCAACCCTTAGTTGCTTGTATTCTGTTTGGGTTTCATTATACTGCATGACGTACATGTTCATTGAAATCTATGCTGAACACAAACGCTGTGCAAAGTGAAATGGGTAATCCGGCTCGTTCCTGAAATAGGTCGTACATGAACCCTCTTATCCTTTCCTCACCATGGCTGTCAGTAGGCTCTGTCTCGTTTGTGAGCCACCGCTGATAACAATCTAGGAGAGACCGGCTATCAAATCAAGTCTGACCTACTAATGCTAAGCTTGCTTGCAGCATGGCTCAGATAGCACCGGGCTCCATAGCAGCCTCGATTAAACCGGCAGACTTAAATGGAGTCGCTGTTGGTGAGTGGATGAAAGCAGCAACTATTTCGAGAGGCCTGACCTGTTATTGCCATATTCAAGATCAGAAAACTCTCTTGTGTCCATCCAAGGTGATGATTGTCCATCAGATGATTCATTTGGTTATGCTTAGGTGAACGGAGTAGTAAAGAAAACTGGATAGGATGTGGTGATGCTTTGATACTAGCAACCATTTTTTATCATAGCACTTGAGTTATGTGCACGTGTTACAAGAAATTTGCTGGCTGAGCCTCATTTGACGGTTAGGCTCTTCAATACTTCATTCTAGGTTTACCCCATAATTATTTAGTTGGTTTATCATCATGCAGATTGAGGAAATTCGCTGCCATCCAATTGCAAATGTCAGTAGTAATACATATTGCAGAGGAGTTGAGAGAGATTGGTGTGCTGAGAGGAGAGACACGGGTAGACAGAGAGACAGACAGGGCAATCTAAGCACCACTACAGGAGTGTTATCTACTAGTAGAAATTTTAAAAATGAAGTGGACTTCTCACAGGTCCTTAGGGCTCTGTCATATTTTTTTTAGGCTCCTCATGAGGACCCTGGGCCAGCTACATTCTGAAATACAACCTAAGTGTCGGCTCTTGGCCTAGGAGAAAGGGGAATGCACTTCACGAGCCAGTTCACAGCTTTGGGTCCTGAAGCAGGCAATTTTATATTGCCCACTGCAAGCTGAAGTAACAGCCCTTAAGGCTCTTGTGTGGCTATATAAACAAGGCTGATGAATCAGCCGACCTATACTTTTAAGTGAGCGTTCCTGTGAAGGTCATTTTACATCTGCAGCAGCATAGACTATAGGGTGACAAGCTCTAAAAACCTTCGCGGAACTTGCTAGGTTTGAAGTTCTCTAACCTGCATGGTTCACTGTCTTTGATTGAAACCTTAGTTGTGGAACTGGGTGAAAGTTCTTTTGGTCTAGCGTTGGTTTTTAATGATTGGCATGACAACTGCTTACTTGAAGGATGCAGAGAGAAGCCTCGAAGCCATGATAATATTTATGGTAGCTATTCAGGGCGGTGTTAAATCGTCAGTTCATGCAAGCCAGGCCATATCGCTCGACGATTTGTGACGACCCCCGTATCTTTTCTAATAGTCGGAAACAACTCCCTCCACTGCTGCTTGGGCTAAGCTGCTCTCTTGTCTGCCTGCCGTTGTCCTTATCACACCTATTCTGTATCTCCTATGATGGCGATAAAATGGTCTAGAACCTGACCACGTGTTATGCCCAATAACGAGTACACGCTCTAAAAATCTTGACACCTTAGGGGGGAGAACGTATGTGTGTGGTCTAGGGAGAGGGCTTGCACTTTCCTTAGGCTGGGAGATAAACTTTGAAATGAATCAGTGGTTGGCTTAATGGTGGTATTCGCAGTTAATCAAGGAAAGGGGGCTGGAGAGTCTAGCTGGGATTTTTTCTTGAGGTTGATAATTCTATATTATGTATCTTCTGGCAATTTGATGGTAATAGAAGTGGTCTTGGCAATGATGATGGTGGCGTTGGTGGAATAGCCCTAACCTTGAGACCCAAAACTGACGGTTTTGAAATGTGTGTGCTTAACTAAAGGTAGATACTGCAAACCTATCTGCTGCTACAGATTCTACATTCTCCATGGTAATGTAGAATGTAACATTCCTAACATGTTGATTTGTTAGAGAACAAGATTGCTGTTTTACCACACAGTCTGTTGTGCCCTATTACTTGATAAGTCATTCGTTTTAGTGTAACCTATTTGGTGATTGCAGTGCACTAAACTAGAACTAAACTTCTTTTCTTTTCACGTGTGTGCAGTACAGGTGCCGCACGCATGCATTGCATCCGTGTGTACTTGCTCTCACAACCTGCCTGGCTTGGTTGCTGTATAGAATTGATGTCTTTGCTAGCAAACCAAATTCAGATGTTCCAAGTATTTCCTGCTGTAGTACTCGTGCCTGCCTACATTTCATTTGTTATTTACTTAGACTTCTAGAGGCCTATCGGTTGTGTTGTGATCCGTATTGACTTTTTATCTACCTTATTTTGGTTGTCGATACTAGTATGTGCATTACTATTCCCCGTGTCTTGTAGAATGGTTGATGTGGGTGGCCAGAGATCAGAGAGACGGAAATGGATACACTGTTTTGAAAATATCACTTCCATCATGTTCCTCGTAGCACTGAGCGAATATGATCAAGTGCTTGTGGAGTCGGACAATGAGGTACCCTGTCTGTGAATCTGATGCTTGTGATCTTGCGCATCTGATGCTTGTGATCTTGCGGCTGTCCGATTGGTTTGAGTGACTTGAATACTGTTGAACATCGCCTTACGTCGCCAGTTCCATGAGTGGGCCGAAATTGACTGAATGATACTCTAAATTCTGCTATTCCTTTTTACTTGTCAGAATCGTATGGAGGAGTCAAAAGCGCTGTTTCGCACCATCATAACTTACCCGTGGTTTACAAATTCGTCAGTTATACTCTTCCTCAACAAGAAAGATCTCTTGGAAGAGAAGATAATGCACTCTCATCTAGTCGACTATTTCCCTGAATATGATGGTAAGTAACTGCCTATTGGATTTGTCGTTTGTTGTATTTATTGAATGTGATCATTTAATTGATGGGTGTGAAATTGTTAGTCTTCGATTGAATTTTAGAGCCTGTAGACCTTGAAAATACATCTGCTAGTTTGTGTTCGAATTCTTGCATCCCTTGATGGGGGGGTGTGCTATTACTGCACTCCCATGTTGGGCCTCCGAAAGTGTTTTAACCCGTTAGTTCAACTCTTGTTATGACTTTAGCATGCATCATAACCTCTCGCCAATACCAGCCAGCCAATGGCTGTGGTAGATGAATCGTTGCCTACTCGTTGATACATATCAAGTTGAAATATGCAGAACTTGGTGTGCTTTGGATGGGAGAGGATTTACTGACGAGTTTTTCCACATTTACTTGAATTTGCCTTGGTCCTTAAAATAATAAATATAAAATAAAATTGTATATAGCACCCTAAGAGAACCTAATCTCTATCTTGGCGCTTTGCAAATGCGGCTCGACCCCTCGACCACGGTCTTCAAAGGCAAACACCTTTAACGTGCCAAATCATGTCGGCAGCTTTCTGTTTACTGACATCCACTGAGTTTGGCTGATTTGCCACCTTCTGTATAGACTGAGATACCACGTTCAAGTTGGTCTTGTGACAGACCGGCTCGACCTTTTTAACTTTTCACTTGCAGGTCTCCAGGTAGGCTTGCCTGTCATAATTGCTGCTATTGCCACATCATGCAACTTCTCACTGACCTTCACTGGCTCCCCATCAAGTAGCAGTTTAACTTTCAAGGTTTTGTCACACACTTTAGGACACTTCATTCTCTTGCTCCAGCCTATCTATCTGAGCAGCTTCCCAGCCAGGCTATGCATCGTACCACCCATTCTTCTGACTCCCAGTCGTTTAGGTGTGCCTCAAATCCTTTAGAGACTGACTATACCTTTAGTTAAAATGCTCGGCACGTAAGACTGAGCTAAAAAAAAATTGCCATTCCCTTACTGCATTAGCTGGATCCTTGTGCATCGTCCTTTAGGTGCTTGTGCATGCTGACATTATGCAACTTACAGCATGCGAAAGTGCCAAGAAAGAGATGCAGTTCTCTTTAGTACGATAAGCAAATGCCTTATTATTAGTTTTGCTGATCACTGTTGAGCTGAATGAGCTTGAGTGATGTGCTTGCTTAATGCATTAACTGAGCGAGGCTAGGACATGAATGTAGTATTGCGCTGGATGCATGTTCCACGTACGTGTATCCGGCACTATCTTCACTCCTAGTGACCTCATTGGTCCAGCTGGTTCAAGAAAGTGTTGAGTGCTTGGCTTGAGTATATTATATACAAGTAACCCTCATCATATAGTGAATATCGTTTTTTTGCTTTATGTAATTACCGGCCACAGAATCATTGAGCCACCCACTGTCATACCTATTTATAGCTTACTATAATGACAATAATAATGACGTTCGTCTAACCGTAAGACATTTGTTTAGCATGCTAAAAGATCTAAATCTCTCTAGGCGCTTAACACACACGGCAAAGGAAGTTTGTCTATTGGATAGTGCTAACATGTTCAGTGTCAGCATCCGTAAGCTCGCAAAGAACAATTCAGGCAGACTCAGCAAAAGCTATGATGCACTAGTAAGTTTGTAATTCTTTTTGCATGTCCTAACCGCTCAAAAGTTCTGGCTGTCGTGACATCAGTCGGGAGAGAGTTGAAAATGGTGGTTTTGCCTGTTAATACCACCGATCGACTGCCGGTGCACTGTTGGCCCTGTGATCCTTGTGGCTCTAGGTTTAATAGGTCAGTAAATAAGAAATGTAGTCAGGTGTCTCCATTTAAAAGGGAGCTGCTCCGGCGTCAGACCTCGGAGCACGCCTACTCTTGCTGCTGCTGCTTTCGTGCTCTGCCCTGGGTTCTGCTGCTGCTCTTTGTTTGTGTGTAGGGGATCCCCAGGTGGGAACCCGGTGGCGCCAGTAGAAGCATCGGCATGTTAAAGGGGGAACGTAGGAGGTTCGCTTCTACTCGCGTTCGAGCCGAGGAACTTTTGACTTGGGTCTCGGTGCCATTTTTTGCCCGCGGTTGTGCTTCGAAGCTGTCGTACTCGTGTTGCTATGCGTGTTGCTAGGTGCAGCAGCTGAATGCTCGCAAACGCATCCCCAGAAAGCCAGCTCCAATGAGTGTGGGCGTCGCCATGCATTTCCACGCAGGTCCTCCGCGAGATGCCCAGGCTGCTCGGGAGTTCATCTTAAAGATGTTCGTGGAACTTAATCCTGACCCCGACAAGATTATCTACTCACACTTCACTTGTGCAACAGGTATGCGCTTCGGCCGATGTCCACAGTGCCGAGTGGGTGCGCGCACCGGCCTCAGTCGGCGGCGGCAGCAGCACCGTATGCCCCGCTCGCGAGAACTCAAGCTGGTCAGCTGGCCATGACCCGTTGACGTCGAGCAAGCCGTTCGCATGGGGCAGGTCGCGCGCGAAGCTGTCGGCACTCATTGGCAGTGCGCTTTCCTCGGAATGCCTCGAGTGGTCGCCTGCCGCCCGCCGTGCCGTGCCGAAGCTGGTGCTAGCTCTCGTGCGAGTGACCGCAACAGCGCAATGCATTTGTGTCCGCTGCAGATACGGAGAACATTCGTTTCGTGTTTGCTGCGGTCAAGGACACGATATTGCAACTTAACCTGAAGGAGTACAACCTAGTGTAAGGCCCCGCCCCCGTCCATACGTGTTCTCCACACTGGCAACGAAGCTAAAGCGCGCGACAGAAGCGGGCGCATCACCTAACACGCGCCAGCTCGCCTGCCGCGTGCGCCCCAAGCTGGAGGAGGAGGAGGGCTGCTGCTGCTGCTGCGGCAGCTTCCGGCTGGGTGTCCGGCCGCCGTGCCACCGCTGCCTGTCGACGAAGTGTGCTTCTCGTCAATTGCTGTGTACTAGCCCGTTTTGCCTCTTTGTTCTTTGACCGTTGTCTGGAGTTTGTAACGTTTTTTTGGAGACGAGACACGTTGTACGTAGCTAACAGCCTTGCCCCAGTCGGAGGAGGAGGCGGCAGCGGCGGCATCTCGCTAATCTAGTCAGAGTGATGGCGGCGGCGGCAGCCCTGCGTGCGCGTCGGCATGCCTCGCCCCCAGCTGTCCTACCAGCCTGCCTGCCAGCCCTGAGCCGCTTTGATAGTAACTGCCACACTTTGGTCGGTGCAATGTGTCATCTTGCATTGTGTAATTTTTTTCTAGCTCAAAAGCACACGCTGCTGTAGGCAAGCTCTTCCTTGTGTAAATTGTACGATGTCCCGCTTGTGCCGCGATGCCACCCTGACAGACGTGACAATCTGCTTGTGCTTGTGCCATCACCCTCGGGCGGGCGTGTGCCGCCGCCTCGCAGGGTCCCTGGCATTTCTTGTTGTGTAGCCGACGGTGGCCCGCGCTCGGCTCGTCGAAACTTACCTCGTGGTCCCTGGCAGGCGTATCGCAACGCGGCGACGTGGCAGCTGGGGGCAGCTCATGTTTGTGAGGCCGTCGGGCGCTGCTCACAGTGAGTGCACTCCGTGCCGCGGCTGCCGCTGTACAGGGTACCTTCGCGTGGCTGCCAAGTCGGTGTTGAGAGGCCTGTCCCTCGGACAGGAGCAAGATTGGCGTCAATGTCTAATAGTAACGTGCCGTTATTACCAGCTTTTTAGCGTACGCAGCCCGTGCGAGGCGCGCCATTGTTGGCAAAGCGTGCAGCTGTAGGATTAGTTGAAAACAAAACAAAAAAAGGACAGCTGTGTCCTTTGTAGGCATGTGTATACTGTACTTCCAGTGATTGCATTGTCTCGTTTAATAAAGCTGCACTGAGCCAAACACGCTCCGATGTTCCTGCTGCCCCCGAAGAGAACCCGAGATGCTGCGGGCTGTAAGCGCAGGAGGCAGGCTGCTGCGACCTGACGCGCCTGCGTTTGGCTCGTGAGCCGCGTGGTCCGGGCAGTGGCCCGTGAGACGCTCAACATTTTGAGCAGCTGTGCTCCGGCAATTTTGCATTGTTGTCCAAAAACGTGTCTTTTTTAATCTTGACCTCTAAAACAAATAAGCCGTCCGATCGTTGTTTCGCATGAAGTCTGTGCCTGGAGCTTGACAACGGTCGCATGCCGTTTGCTTAAGTCGGACCTCGATTGCCCTTAATATAATGATATAATTCGTTTGTATAGTGCCCTAAGAGAACTTGATCTCTATGCAGGCACTTCACATATGCCACGGGGCTCGAGCCCACGACCTCAGCCAGACTTTAGTCGGGGCGAGCACCTTAACCGCTGAACCAAACCAGCCTTTACAACGACGGGTCAGTAGAGAGATTTGCTGTTAGTCTTCGTACAGAATTCGTCTCCGACGTACACTGATCTCGGTGCTCAGGTGTGATAAATCCAGTATTAACAAGTGCCATTGTGTGGCGCTCTTGGAACTAATAGTCTTTCAAGGCACTTTACATTGGCTTGGAGAGGAAGCATACCAGCAAAGATGTTATGACAAGTGCACAATCTAAACATTGGTACATGAAAGACGATTCGCATGGACGGAGCAAATGCTATGAGGAACTGTTGCTGGACTTGTAGATAGACCTTTGCTAACATGTCATCTTTTCAGGATCGCCTTGGTGTCCATTGATTGAATTTCAGACTTTTGGTACACAAAAACTGAAGGTGCAGTCTTTGAAGATTTGTTTGCAGCACTACTAAATGACAGGAATACTAGGCAGTGTGAGAGAACGCACGAGAATTAGGTATTTCACATTAGCAAACCCGATCAGGAGATTACAGTGACCTCTATCGAGGACCAGCTAGCGTTGAGCAGAGAAGTGTTTAGTGTGGCAGCTGTGACGTTCACGACAGCCAAAGCTAGCTGCCGAGTTTTGCACCATTTGTAAGCATCTTAAAGCACAGGAAGGGATACCTATTAGTAGCGATTCGCAAAAGTCGACACGAGTATCACAGATACACCGTGTGGTATTTATCTATGTGTCTATGCATGTCCGAATTTTCTGAACCATTACACAGCTGAAAGCCAGAGCTAACTGTCGAGCTAGCGTTGTAATGTTCAATATGCATGCATTGATGACTTCAGCATATAGATGGCAACAAACTTTCTTAAATTAAATGACGATAAAACTAACTTGCTAGTTATGGGCAAACCAAGTGTGATTATAACAATACATTTGTAGAGCACCCTTAGAGAACCTAATCTCTTTCTAGGCACTATACGTTTGCTGCAAAGGAAGCATGGTTGAATGGTTAGTGGTACGGCGTGCTCAATTACAAGCATAACATGGTTAGAGGTGACATGCACGGAGTCAGCAAGCAAATCTCTTTAGTGGCAGCATGCATAAGCACACAAAAGACGAATCATGTGGACCCATTAAATGCTGTGATAAATATATGCGTTTTAGCTTCTTTTCAAATGTCGTCAGGGGATGTGAAACCAGTCGGAAGTGAGTTCCAGGCCTGGCTTTTGGAGCACAGGAATTAAAGGTATTTGTCTCCAAAGGATTTGAGGTTCGTACGAAGGATGGGTAAATGGTTAGATTCAAAAAGCACGTGGTACGCTGCGTAGCCTGGTGAGGGGAGTAGATCAGCTAAGTAGGCTGGAGCCAACGTATAAATGAATTTGTAAGTGAATGACAGAACCTTGAAGTCGATGGTTGCTTGACTGGAAGCCCGTGCAGGTCGGTGTGAAGCATGGTGAAGAAGTGTGATGCGGCAACTGCTACACACGACTGATAAGCCTAGCTGCCGAGTTTTGCACCAGCTGTGGGCGCCTGATTGCACAGGCAGGTAGACCAGCGAGCAGAGAATTACAAACCTCACTCTTCGGAAATAATAATAGTAATGCATTTGACATGGCACCTCGGAGAACTCAATCTCTTTCTAGGCACTTACAATTTGCTGCAAAAGAAGCACGATATTGATAAGAGTAGTAGCGATTCGACCGTACGAGTGCCCAGCCGCTTAAAGTGCATATATTAGCCACTCGAAAAATAATGCTGAATTTTACTCAATACAATTTTGGCTCGTGTGCTGTCTTACGGCTACAGCGTGAGGGGATATAAGGATCTTTCCACTATTGTTTATTCTGGAAAAGCGCCATATTTAAAGGAGTTACGAGGGTTATTGCTAATTGTTGGAGCATTGTTCATAACTTGCCCAATTCGTACTTGGACGTCCAATAATTAGCAGACACAACCAACCAATCTCTCACTTGGCTTCAGTCCTGTAGGCGGAGGCTTAGGACTAGCTGCTGATCTAGACTGCCCAAATACGTTTTCGTTTGAGTAGACCTGTACATCCCTACAATAACAGGTCATCTCAACAAATTCCATGCACCTGTGTACTTTGTAAAATCTGATGAATGTACACGTACATTTATATATATATATATATATATATATATATATATATATATATATATATATATATATATATATATATATATATATATATATATATTCATATATATGTTAGGTATAAATATATATGTATATATAGGTATATACTAGTATATGCATATAGGTTATACCCACAGAACATATACATGTCTGTGTATATGTACGTACGTACACACACACACACACACACACACACACACACACACATATATATATATATTTATATATATATATATATATATATATATATATATATATATATATATACTAGATAGAAATATATCGATGTATTTGCAGTGTAGTTGTGAGGGTCAGTACAAACCTATTTAAGCTACATGATGCCCTTCCACCAACATGACGGTGTAAAGAGGTGGGCAGAGCTTCAGCAACACACATGCCGAAACTTGGGTTGGCATACCCACTCCGACGTGTTTTTGTTGAAGTTCCCCCAATCCTTACTTATTATCGAATCTCAAAAGAATGCTTCACAGCCGCAACTATGAAGTGACCTCAAACCCGTTTACAATGTCTACGTTGCATCGAACCTTCACTTGAGCTGTGTCCTCGATGAATAATGATAAGCCTTTTGCATTGGGCCGAGGCTCCAATCCCTGGACTGCTGGAAAGATTGGGGCCTCGAGTTTGTACGGAGCGCTCCTCCAGCCTCGGAGGTTCGGATTCGGGGTGGAATTTTATCGTGGTAGAGGGATGCTTCGGCAAAAATGTCAGTACTCCTGCACAGCATACTGGGCATAACGGTGCAAGACGTTCGAATGCTCCCAAACGAAGTTCGTATGCTCCCAAAGCCTGGAACTCCCTCCCGACCTGCGTCAGAACATCCCCTGACCTGACCACATTTAAAAGGAACTTAAAAACACACCTATTTAGGACAGCATTTAGTGGGTCCCTGTGATTCGTCCTTCACGTGCTTATGCATGCTGACACTGTGCATGCTGCCACTAACCACATTTGCATGCTGACCCTGTGCATGTCACCCCTAACCATGTTATTCATCTTGTTTGTTTTTCAAGCATGATTTTACTTACCATTTAATTGCATTCTCTTTGCAGCAAATGTAAAGCGCCTAGAAAGAGATTGAGTTCTCTGGGGGCGCTTTATCAAGTACATTATTATTATTATTATTATTATTATTAAGACATCTATTGCAATCTTCAGAATGTAGAACTGCCAAACGCGAGGGCACTCCGTGGACTGAATTATAGTTTCCCAAACGAAAACGTGAGGCAGCAGTAGCAGTGAGCTCGCAGTCGAAACACGGGCAACGTTCAGAGTGAGCTCGTACCAATAGTGGATTAGTAGAAAATTGCAAGCATCAGCTGTTGCTCCCTCGTGCACGCTGGTACAAGGTAGCTCGAGATTAGAGCCAAGAGTGGCAGCAAGTTGCAGCCGGCGGCTACGATCACGACCAACGCCAGTAGCTCTGTATGAGAATCTGGCAGCAGAATAATCAAGGACCGAACCAGAGCCAGACCTTTGCAGGCTAGAAACCAGCAACGGTCACCAATTAATTTAGAAAACTCATCCGAAATGCCTTCTCGAGTAAGCACTGCGACATTGGATGCCCACCTCCCGGCGCATGCGCACTAGCTCCCAGCGTTGAAGCAGCTGCCACAGAACGTACCGTACGTGCTTCGGCCGTCCTTGACCGTTTTCAGCTTCGCTTGCACGACAGTGGTCCGCAGCACCAGCTCGGAATCCACAGCCAATTTCACAAGCTGCAGGAGACAGAGAGTGCGGCCAGGCGTGCTACCCGCGCGCGTCTTCGGCAGGAAAATGGCAGGCAGCTTGCGCGCATGCACAACCAAAGGCTTCCGAACGGCCGCAGCAAGCAGAAGGCCAGCGGTCAAGTCAACATGCGGCACGTTCGGATTATGGCCGAACACGGGCCAGCCAGGCACGCTGCTGGCATGCTGCCTCCACCGCCTCAGGCTGCCCAGAGCCAGCTGCTGGCCGCCTGCAAGCCGCCCTCACTCCACGACCGTCCGGCTGCTGCTGATGCAGCCACCGATGAATTCGGGCTTGTTTAGACAGGGATGCCACATCTAAATTGGTCCACGAATTTGTGAAATTCCGTCTTTACTTCTGTAGCTCACTGCTTACTGGTCTACTGGCCTGTGCACTCAGGCGCTTACAGCTGGTGCAAAACTCTGCAGCCAGGCTTGTCTGCCGTGAGGGTCGAAGTTGCCACATTCACCACTTCTCACCGACCTGCATTAGCTCCCAGTCATACAACGCATCGACTTCAAGGTTTTGTCACTCAATTTTAGGTCCTTTCATTCTTTGGCTCCAGCCTACCAATCAGATTTACTCCCCCACCAGGCCAAGCATAGCAACACCCACTTTTCGGAATCTAACTGTTTAACTAAACCTCGTACAAACCTCGATCCTTTGGATACCCGTGCATTTCGTTCGTATGCTCCCAAAGCCCGGAACTCACTTCCGACTTACATCACGACATCCCCTGACTTGTCCAAATTTTAAAAGAAACTGAAAACGCATCTATTTATCACGGCATTTATGGGTCCCTGTGATTCGTCCTTTATGTGCTCGTATTTGCTGACACTGTGCATGCTGCCACTAACCATACTTGCATGCTGAGCTGACCTTGTGCATGTCACCCCTAACCATGTTATTCTTATTGTTTATTGAGCATTCTTCCACTAGCCATTCGATCGAGCTTCATTTGCAGCAAATGTAAAGTGCGTAGAAAGAGATTGAGTGCTCTGAGGGTGCTACATCAAATGTATCATTATTATCATTATTATCATTACTATTGCTGGACCATAGGCTGACGAGCATGGTGGAGAGGATGGTGGAGGCAGCAGCTTACTTAGGCCACCAAACTATTGTAGATAAATGCATTAGTCGGCCAGGCAATTCAAAACACATTGCCACTAGTTTTTACTTGAGCCTTCATGAACATGCATAAGGGTGACCCACCCTTCATTCGGATAAGTGTCACTTGAAGTCGGCACAAGTCAACGACTTGAATCAGATAAACCTTACTTGCAGTTTTCGGGTTTAGGTGTAGTCTGAAATGCATCAAAACAAAATGTGTATTCCTAAATTGAGCTCAAAAGCCAATCCCAGATTCAAAATTCAGCAAAACTCTTCGAAGATCGTAACGATACAGTTTAACACAGGAACACTCTTTGCCTCCTGTGCATTCGTTGCTGTATTAGCTTTCATATGCTCGTTGTGGCCATCCATCTGCGGGAAGGCCTTCGGCCCACTTCCAATCTGAAGTGAAGTACGATGCGTGCACATTTTTTGTCGGGCGCTCATCCTGGCCCACGACCTGCTGTGTTAGAGAGTCACCTGTGCCACAAAATTTAGAACAAATCAATGGAACAGGCATGCCACTCGATCTACACCCAGTCGGGACCGGCACAGCAGCCGACATACACTTTAGGATGATAATATGTCGTCCTGCACAGCTTGTTGTGCAGTGCAAACAAGGGCACCACGGGCAGCATGGCATCCTGACAGTATTTGCAATTTTGTCACATTGATACCAGTTGCATTTCGGCAGGTAGTGTCATCAGCACCTATCAGGCCTCGCTGGAGCGTCTGCCAAAAGTCCACATATGGCAAGGCAAGGCTATGCTGTCCAAAAAGACTGCCACCTTCCCCCCTCCGACCAAGACCACCTAGACACAGGGTTCAGAATAAAATGTAGTTAAAGCATCCAGTGTCGACGACTACCTCCCGCCCCCCCTAGAGTTAAACGTTTGCAAACACCAATCAGCAAGGTGTGAACAAGAAAAGCCAGAGAGGGTCCGACTATGACCATGCCAGCGACACCCAATCGATGGCGAAGGCAGAGCACATCGGTGGCACGCCACCTGGCATGTCGCTTGGCTTGATCCACATGGGGGTCCATGGCTGCCCACACTTCTCCTCCTCCCTATGCCATGCCAATAATGCAGGATTCGCTTCATAGTGCAACGTGTGTACCGAGTTTTTGCAGCAATAGACCACCGGCACCTCCAGGGCAGCAACAAACTTAGCACACTGCATTTTGTCATAAGCCACCTGGATGAAAGCAGAGCAACTCAGTCTTACCACCCCTGGCTCCAGTCACTAGCAAAATGCACATTGCCACAATTAGACTGCCAGGATCGCTGACTCGCTCACCTCTCTGATCTTCTCCGGATCGCTGATGTTACGATTTTGTCCGAACTCTTCGTTAATCTTCTGTCGGCCGGCTGCACACAAAAAATCGAGCATCCTGGTGAACCCATAGTGCTAGACGTAACAGGGCGGGCAGTATGCCTCAGTCCACAATCAAGTGATCTATCTATAACACATCGATTTAACCTATTGCTGGCCCCACCCATGCATGCTTGCTCGAGATACTGCTTTGGTGTGCACTCTCATCTGCACACTCACGTGCACACACTGTGTGAGCTTGTGAGCCGGATTTCATGTACCTGTATTCGCGTGAGAGCTAAGTCAAGTAAAGGTCAGCTGATTCAGCAGCTTCACTAGTAGAGCAGCAGAAGAGCATCGGCAGCTATCGATTCCTTTAGCAGATGGCACTACAGAACTGCCTCCAGCACGAACTGTGCTGCCGATCTGATTCGCAAAGTGTGAGCACCTTACCCTATGCTGTGTGTCTGTACGGGCACCCCCTGGCGGGAGCATGCCTGTATGTTTCTGAGCGTGCGAGTGAGGGGTGTGTGTGTATGCGCACATGTGTGTGTGTGTGTGTGTGTGTGTGTGTGTGTGTGTGTGTGCACAAATGCAAGTGTGTGTGCACAAATGCAAGTGTGTATGCATTTGAGCAACTGTATACGAGCTGCTTATGCCTCTATGACCTGAACCACCTAGAGTGTGTATATGCACACTAGCACGTGATTGCACCTACTGCAGTCGTTTGAAGGGATTTTTGAGCGATCAACAGCGCCTGATTTATTATTTTCCGGGTTTTAGCGTGCTTTCAGTCATCAGCACCCGGCAAGATAGACATAGTTTGGAGGTGGCCAACATCAGCAACCAGCCACTGCAAAACATCTTTAAATATGCAAGCCTGCACCCCCTCAGCAAAGATGAAGGTGCAGACACATATGGCTAAGCAGGCAAATGGCATTCATTGACAAATGGACGCTATGCAGGAGGGTGTGTGTGTGTGTGTGTGTGTGTGTGTGTGTGTGTGTGTGTGTGTGTGTGTGTGTGTGTGTGTGTGTGTGTGTGTGTGTGTGTGTGCGCACGCACACGCCTGTGAGCGCATGAGCTCTTGGGTGTGCACGTGAGCATGCATGCATGATGCACGTGTGTACATGGCACACATGAGTGCGTGTAAATGTGTGTGCATGTGCATTCATGTGTATTTGCATTCATGTGTATGTGCAAGGGCATTTCCAGACACAAAGGCAAACAAGACCTTGCCATCACACTGAGCAGGCAAACTAGTGACAATGGGCTATTAGCTATGACATTTGCTGGGTAAGGCCGGCAGAGGCCTGTGATTCGGCTGGCACACATTTCAGTAACGTTCAAGTGCACCTTAACACTTCTCCTTCATTGTCAATTGCAAATGGTCGCTGAGAGCTCAGGTGGAAGTGCAACAGGATCGTGGCACGACCGACGGCTCACCTGCAAGGGCCATCTCATCCCCAGCGAAGACCAGCTTGCGTGCTCGGTGCAGCCTCTTGAATACCTCCAGGACCTGTCGGTGGCAAAAAGACGTGGCAAAAAGATCATGCCACACCGACGATATATTATGATGTGGACGGCCTAAGTCAACTACAGGTATAGCCCGGTACGTAGGAGCACATAGCCACATGGCCATAGCCTTGCCAGAGCAGTGCTGTGGGTGGCTGCAGCCCCCTTGGATCGAGTCAAGCCACCGGGTGCTTCCGGATGCTTCTGGACACTAGCACCCACCTAATGTCAAAGCTCTTTGCCTTGAGAAGTTCCTGGATAGGCTCATTTGAGAGGTCTCGAAGCACCGATGCCCGTGTTGCTGCCAGAACGCATTGAAACAGCAACAACATGCTGACAGATGTGTACTGCATATACAAGCCAGTGTCCACTCAGACTTAGCAGCTTGCTGTCAAGGGTCAGAACTGAAGGGACTCGAGTTGGACGACGTGCCTAAAGGCGTCAATTTAGCGACCGACCTCGAACAAGTCAATGCAACACACAGCCACATGGTTACTGCCGAGAGCTACTGTCAGTGGCTCCACACCCCCAACAGGAAAATTGAGCCGTAAGCGCTGCCTGCAACTTGCCAAGACAGGTAGCAGTAGGTATAATCACCTTACTTCAGGGCTGCTCTAGCTGCTACCACTAAGCCGCTAGTTTATTAAACTGCAACTCTTCTCTTTCACTCTTTTTCTTGCACTCTCTCTCTCTCTTTCTTTCTCTCTGTCTATCTGTCTCTCTTTCTTTCTCTCTGTCTCGCTCTCCCACTCTCTCTCTCTCTCTCTCTCTCTCTCTCTCTCTCTCTCTCTCTCTCTCTCTCTCTCTCTCTCTCTCTCTCTCTCTCTCTCTCTCTCTCTCCTTTCCTCCCTCACTCTCTCTCCCTCCATCTCTCTCCCCTCCACCTCTCTGCCTCCGAGCACCATAGCACAGCTGCTCCATTGATCTTTAATGAGAGTAATTGGCATATGGGCCAGAATATCAGAAGCTGGCATTCACAGCTCATCGGTTCAATTCAACCCTAGCAAGCTAGCATTTCTCTTGTTTTCTGCCTTGCCCTAAATTTTGCTTTCCGGGATCAAAACAGTGCACTGCCAAGCCACGGATTTTGCATGCAGCCTGGAGAAATTCAAACCATTCTAGACGGATGGTAAGGAGCCGGCATGCCACAGCTGCTCACCTAATGAGCACCGGTGCCCCAAGCACGGAAGTGGTGAGACCCCGAGGCGCTCGGTCACATTAAGATGGCAGGCAGTGCCAGCTGCTCGAGAACTGCAGCCAAATCCTGAACTGCTTGGGCACAAACCACAGCATTGCCCTCCCCACACACAAAGTTGGTAGCATAGCCAGGAGCTTGGCACAAATGGCAGTTAAGAAAACTCCAAGTATCCCTAGCAAATGTGCCACTCGACTAGGACGACAGCAAAGATCCTTTGGCACAGGAACAGCATAGTTCAATTCTGTTGCTCCTGCTAACCAGCGAGCCACACAATGTAAATGCAACGGCTGCATATTCCCGCGCGAACTGCCAACAAATGAATTGCAGGTATTCAATATGGCGGCTGTGTGCACTTGAAATAGTTAATCGACCAGCGAGCTTTCCAGGCTGTCAGGGGCTGCGGCAATTCGTATATTGGCAAGACCGGTGAGAAGGATATCTGAACAAGAAACAAAACGTAGGGAGCCATGTCGAGCTGATGAAATGTCACTGAACCCAATGCAGCAGCAAAACCGCACCAACGAAACAACGCAGGCTGAAACGGCAGCGTGCGTGGTAGTACATGCGTGCCTTCGCAAGGGCGGCTTGTGAAGGCACGCATGCACGCAGGCTTGCAGTGTTGGCTACTCAGCGAGTGGCCAGCAAGCAAGAGCTCGCGGCCGCGACGGCTGTCATATCTAGACTCCGAGACACTCAAGCGCGACCTTGGACGACAATGATAAGCGCTAGCATCCATAGTCTGGAGCTAGGCTCACTGGCACGAGGACAAAGGCGCTCTCTCACGTCCGCAGGGGTAAGGTCATCCAACCGGTTACACGGGGTGAGAGGAGATATGAAGCTTCACTCGCCGGCAGCTGGAAGGCAGCCGCAGGCTCGGCACGTTTGTCCATGTTCACCACCGGATGGCATTCCGATGAGAGCATCGAACCTGAGCACAAGAGCTCGGAAGCACTGGAGGATTAGCGATTGGCTGGCCAATCGTAAGCTACGGCTATCGCTCGGACGGTGAATGCGAGCCCGCGGCTCGCTTTCGCGGATTCCCCCCCTCCCCCAAGTCCGGCTACGAAGTGAGAGAAAAAATCCTAGCTGATTCAACAGCCCCTTTTTGTATAGGGACAGGAGAGCCTTAACGGCTATCACAGCCGCTTGCAGTGGCGATACAGAATCGCCCCACCGCCGGAATCGAACACACGACCTCGGGAGCGAGGTCGTGAAAGCAACCGCCTTACTTAGTGTCAGACATCGCGGCTGTGCTGCTCTGCGCCCTCAATCCTCCAGCCCCGCGCTGCACTGGCCCTCGACCCTCGACCGCGGCCCTCGCACTTGTACACCCATATTCACGCGACTCGCACGAGCGACGTCAGCTCAAAGCGAACGTGGCTTTCCGAACTGCCAATCGAGCTTCCGAATGCCTATTTAGGTCGAATAGGCATTGGACAGGTCTCCTTGCCTGGTACGTAACTCGGGCGTCTTTCGTAGCCGCATGAAAAAAGTTCGCGGAAAGCGGTCTACGAATCGATACATTTAGCCGATTACTCTCATTGATGCTCCAATGGATCGAGAGTAGCCGAATCGTCTTTCCTACCGTTGACAGACAAGAGCTGATGCATAGTCGCGAGACGCATGGCGCGTAGGCATGACACAGCTAATAAAAACTGTCGGTCAATGCTACCGTCGAAAACTTCATCGCTAATTCTAGCCCAGCTGTCGTTGAAACGTAATTGAAAAATTAGCCGCATCCAAGTGACAAATACAAACCGTCGAGTAACGAACAGTAACGTAGCAGTCGCATGGCTACGACGACTAAGCAAACACTCTTGAATGACTGCTCGCGTTCTTTATTCTATTTCGGCTGTAAAATAAGCTCGTGCATTCATTCAGAAAGCTGTCAGGACGGCCGCGCGAGCTACTAGCAAGCAGCACAGCCGGATGCACTTGCCTGCCTACGGGACGCCATTGCATTGGTTGAAATTGGAACCATTGTGCCAGCCGTAGGCCCCGTGTGCCACCACAATCAGAGGCAGTACATACACACGTCGACTTCCGAAACACTGCTTGATTTTTATCCTCGACCACTTTTCCCCTTCACATATGTTCTCACTGATTTTTCCTCGGTGGATGTATTTTGTCTGACAAACTTTGTCCCCGGGAAATTCTACCGAGGACGGATATTGCCAAGGCCGGGTTCTGTGGAAAAGCGTCTAAATTGCCGACCACCTTCCGACTAGGATACACTCTTCTCAGCTGTCTGTGGGTGCTACTTCTTTGCCAGCTGATTCTCCGACACCATCCTGACTCAGCTGAGCTTTGCATTTGTCCTCAGTCGAGTGAGATTCGGGCTGTTTACTTCCAAATTCTCGCAGAGGGCTCGCTAAGGAAAACTCGCCAGCGTATCACCCCGCCTAGTCGTTTAAAACAGGCAACCAGTCTTCTAGCGCTCATCTAAGCCTCGAGCAGGTCATTCAGTGACCAGTGGTTCGTACAGCTTCACATACGGCAGACCTGCAACTCCTGGCGTTAAAAAGTAAGACTCCTAGCAAAAAAAGATTTTAGTTCCTTCAAAGTAATTTGCAAATGTTGTAATTAGCGTTGCTATTTTTTCCATGTCAGAAAAAGTAATTAATTTGAACTGTGACTTCTATATCTTCCCTCTCATCGATGGAACTTTCTATGCGTACTGTTTGCAATACTAATAATAATAATAATACTTTTGCATAGGCCCCCCTCAGAGAACTGTATCTCTTTCTGGGCACTTGACATTTTCTGCAAAGGAAAGCGGGCTATCACCTCCATCTGGTGGCGAGGAGCTTCCTTGCTGTTTGCAAGGAAACTTAACCGTTCGAAGTAGCGCAATGCATAAGATGCTTGTGCACCCATGTGAGGTTCAGTAGCCTAGCCCTACTTCGATGCGATACAGTCAGCCCTGGGTCGCTGGTCCGGCCAAGCTTGACTTTTGGCTTGAGGCCGGATGGGGCACGACGCCTCTTAATCAGGGCAATCGCGCACCAGGAGCTCGTCACGGGAGACGCGGGTCTGGCGCAGTGATCCGGTCACCCAGTATCGGCACCCCGCCAGGGTGGATAGATGGCGTCCCTTGACTACGCCGTCAACTACGGGAGGCCACGAGTAGCCATCACCCCGAGCGCGGCTCGAGATAAGCACGCTCGCCGCTACGGCTTTGCGTATTTTACGTTCCCCTGTAGCCTGTTGTTCGCAGCCTCCCTTAATTGAGCTGGAGCCCTCGTCGAGCTTAGACGTGCCGGGCTAGTGAGCCCCCTACGCGCAGCCAGTCGCACCGGTGCTGTCGTAGTTTAGTAATTGTGCGGATAGCTGGCCCGCCTTCAGGATTTCTCCGATTCGACGGTGTCCTCCTGCTTTGAAAACGCTTGCTTCTTTGTTTTCAATGTCACCGTAGCCTAAAAGTATCTATGGTTCTCCTCAGGTAGTGCTGTTTAGTTCCCCTGCTGCTATTGGCGAAGGCGATCTTGTCATGGTGAGATTTAAATCGTACGGTCGATCGTCTTGCCCAAGCCCCGCGAAAGTAACGTGGCAGCGACAGGGTAGCTAGGACGGGGTGCGGTCGCGAGGAGTACTGCCTCCTCCATCTCGGTTACACTTTTAAGCCGTTAAATCTCATGGTAAATCGCGTTGACAAAAAGCCAAACCTCCTGTCAAATTTCGAAACAATCGGCAATGAAAACCATTACTGAGCTGTGGTTTAAAGCATATTCTTGTATTGCTTTAACTCACGCGCCAGATTCGCAGGCGTAAATTGGCACGCGGAAACAGAAGCTAACTATACGAAAGCACTTGTTCAAATCAGGCAATCTAGCGAAAGTGCGTGTTTTTAGGGTTCGATAATTAGTTTTTCATGAAGATCTGATTTCCGTTTAGAGCGACGAGTTTCGCCCGACGTACCGAGAACAGGCGACACTGGCTTATCACTCGCCATGGTGCCTTTGGAAGTACGGTTTCAAATGAAGAATGCGGCTTGAGCGCTGTCTAGCATTCGCTACGTTTTCCGAGGCGAGTAGATTGTGTGGTTCGGCATACAGAACGCTGGCCCAGAACAACGCCAACGGTTTATTGTACAAGGCACGGAGCAGCAAGACGCACGACTGCCTTCGCCCTCTTCTCACCCTGGAGTCTCCCCCTTCTCCACTCCTCTGGTTGACCCCGATGATTCATCGAGGACCACAACTGTGCAGCGGCCGACCCTGATGGTGAATTCACCATCTGGCCACCAGCGGTTACCGGCCGGTGTCCATGCCACATCACAGGCTCATTAGAGGAGCCGGCATACACTCAAACTACAGATTGCAAATGCGACGTAGTAGGACTGTCGCGGGCAATTTAGTGACTCTTCTGGCGCTGTCCGTCTGGAAATGAGGGGGAACTCGCACTGATATCGAGCTCGTAGATTGCTGCATTCGTTTATGCAGATCTAAAGTCCTACCAGGCTCTCCGTCCTGGCTCACGTCGTCAATATTGTCTACACAATAACGAGTAGAGAGGTCGCTAGGTCGCGCAGCCTCAGTTGCGAGCTGCAAAGTCGCTGAGCTGGTTTGGCCCAGCGGTTAAGGTGCTCGCCCCGGGGACCAAGGTCTGACTGAGGTCGTGGGCTCAAGCCCCGAGGCATATGTTAAGCGCCTGAATAGAGATTAAGCTCTCTTGGGGTGCCATACAAATAAATTACATAATTATATATAAAGTAGACTTTGGCGGAGAGAAAGCGCAACTCTTATTTGTTGCTAGCGAGTAACGGCGAGAGTTCTGCGATACACGATTTCCAATTTCAAAATTAAAGATCTGCCCACAAAAGCATAGCTTCGCCGAAGCCCGGCCGCAATGACGCACATCCGGCTGACCTGGAGCTAAGACTGTCCCGGGTTCGAACAAATGTACCACCCGGCAGATCCCGTTCGCAGTCAGAAAGATGCATTCCTACTCGATTGAATGATGCGAGCACGAAGAACCCGCGCACAAACAATCGACAAACAAAAACCCACTATGTAAGTGGGCATGCTAAAAAAACACGAGTTGTTGACAGTGTGTTAAAAACTATGTGCATACACGATAACGATTAAACTACAGTGTGCCAATGCATGCTACAAACCAATTAAAAAGTGCATGTCATGCCATGCACATTAATAATAATAATATTACTACATTTGATATAACACCCTCAGAGAACTCGATGTATAATAATAATAATTATGCACTTGATTAAGCGCCCTCGGAGAACTCAATCTCTGTCTAGGCTCTTCACATTTGCTGCAAAGGAAACACGATCGAATGGTGAGTGGTGTCATCCTTGATAAACAATATAAGTAAAATGGTTAGGGGTGACATGCACAGGGTCAGCATGCAAGTATGGTTAGTGGTAGCATGCACAATATCAGCATGCATACGCACATAAAAAACGAATCACAGGGACCCACTAAGTGCTCTCATAAACTGGTGCGTTTTCAAGTTCTTTTGAAATGTGGTCACGTCAGGGTATGTCGTGACACAAGTTGGAAATGAGTTCCAGGATTGGGGAGCATACGAACGAAATTCACGGTCTCCAAAGGATTTGAGGTTTGTACGAGGTAGAGGTAAACAGTTAGATTCCGAAAAGTGGGTGATGCGACGCTTGGCCTGGTGGAGGAGATCTGATGATTATAGGATGTCTTTTTTGGCACTTTACATTTGCTGAAATTGAAAACCATTACCGGGGAAGTACGTATCAGCCTATAAAACACAAGCATTAACAGCTAATGCGTAGCCAAACGGTAGCATTAAATGAGTGTCCTACACGGTTGGACTCGCTTAGCTGATCTTAGCAAAAGGCCTTGCAATGAGTTCACCCCAATGCTTCGACCAGGTTCGTGACCTCGGTCAGCCATTCCAGGGTCTACTTTTACTGGGGAGGGGCGATCTACCCGTGAAAACTCGAGGAAAAGCTTCTACGCACATAGTATCGCGAGGAAAAGTAATGTGAAAATTCAGGACCTCACCCGTAAGTGCACAGCTGTGCAAAGATCGAGCCGCATAGGCTTGTCTGTTGTAAGCGTCGCATTTGCCATATCACAGCACGTTTGGCCGACCTGCACTGGCTCCCAATCGAGCAGCGTATCGACTTCGGGGTTAAGTCGCTTGCCTTTAGGACCCTCCTTTCTCGGACTCCAGCCTAACCATCGGAACTATTTCTCCCACCAGGCGAAGAATCGTACAACCCGCTGTTCTGCTTCGCATTGTTTAGCTGTACCTAGTACGAGTGCATGTAAATATGTGTGTATGTGCATTCAAGACAACCTGTTACATCATGGCAAAACTTAACTCAATTTTAAGGCTCCCCTAGATCAATGTCGCGGTTTCAAAAACAGTTTAAGCTCGGCACCTATGTTGGATCGTTGGACCCAGAAAACAATTGTGCATAAACAAGCATATCGCGAGAGTGAGTCAGCGAGTCGGGCTAACCTAGAGGCTATACAGTTTTTGCTGCAGATTGATTCCGCATGGCGAATTTTTCTCAATAAAAAAGAGGCGTCAACTATCGCTACGAGATCCCTTAGAATGTGTGTGGACAAACAGAAATGCATAAATATCACAGAAACGCAAGCTGGTGCACTGGCAATTCAATACTGTACATATGCGAACCAGCTGCTGTAGCTGCTGCGTGTCAATATAAATGGCATCGTCGAGTGTATAACAGGTTTATTTGTCGTACAAAATGTGAATGCGGCAGCAGGTATAATTCACGTCTTCTTAACGACGTGGCCGAGGTCAAACTTGCCTCGAACGCATTTTAACTTCACACCGGGAAGATCACGGACCTTACCAGCACGAACCAGCACGATGCTGTGCTCTTGAAGAGTATGTCCTACGTTAGGCACGTAGACAGTAGCCTCTTTACCGGTACTTAATTTGACACGCACACATTTTCTGTTGGCCGAGTTTGGCTTCTTTGGCTTCCTGATGAGAGTTCGGAGAACGACACCCTTCAGCTGAGGCCTGCCATCAGTCGGTCTCGCCTTTGATCTCTCCTTCCTGAGAGGCCCAGAACGATGCATCTGATGGAGTGTCGCCATGCTACGGCACCCGGGCGAACTGGCTTCCAGTGAGTGTATCTGATGCACTTTAGGCAATGCAGTGGCCTGACATCTGCTCCCTTTAAGAAAAGATACTGCCGTCAATGCATAGACAATACATAATGAGTCAGTCTTAATCCTAAAAATAGAAGACTTTGACCTAAACAGATATATGCTCTAGGATATTTTACAACCGGACACTTCGCACACAATAATAATGATAATAATAATAATCATAATACAAGCATAACATGGTGACCATGAAAGGGTAAAAACCGCAGCATGAAGGTTTGAAGACTAGGTAGATGGTTAACTAAAAAAATGTCATGCCTGAAAGAGTTGCAGAAACATTGTAGTGGCCTAATAATAATAATAATAATAATACATTTGTCTAGCATCCTCAGAGAACTGAATCTCTTTCTAAGCACTTTAAAAATGTTTTACAGAAAGCACGGCCAAATGATTAGCGGTAACATTGGCAATGACATAAAGCATGCAATTGTTAGATGTGATATGCACAAGATCAATATGTAGATACGGTTCAGCCCCTCCCACCAAGATAGTGGGTCCGAGGCAAGGACGATCGTGCGTTGCTCTTCTGCATCTGCCAGATCTGTCGTCAGCAAAGTAGCTGCCACACTGCCTCAACCACTCCGATCTTTCCGATATTTACTAACTCTCTATCGACCATCGAGTTAACTTTCAGCATGCATAAGCACACCAAGGACGAATCACAAGGACTCATCGGGAGTGAGTGAGTTCCAGGCAGCACACGAACACGTGAACACGAACTAGAGGCACTGTCTCCTAACTTGAACCGAAGCAAATGGTTTTGAAGGGAATGACTAGAACTCGCCTAGAGCTAATCACTTATACAGAACTGGCACGGGTGTAAACCACAGGTACACTGGAAATTAGTCTACAAAACCATGCAAGCGACAGGCTGCCACATCATTACGAGCTGAGGCTCGTTTTCTTATACAGCTCCATCACACTACTGAACTACTGAATGAGCAAAAATCTAACCTCCTCAATGTAGACCACGAACGCAGCGACACTTGCAATTATAGAGAGAAAGCAAGATTCAATGGCCATTAGCTCATTCATGACTAGAAGACCAGGAGACCACGAGAAGACTACGAGACCAGGTTAGTCGTGGGGATGGCTATTGCTGTAACGACAGACACATCTCTAGGCAATCGAGCTCCCACCTAAGTACAGTTGACTGACATCCGGCCTCTCTATATAGAGAGCTACATGCAATTTTTTGAAAGCGATACGGGTAGTCATCAGCCGAATAGCTGCGAGCTCGCGGTGAAATGGCACGAGAACGTCGAATCGAGTGCTGAACTCGCTTCAAGCTGCGACGCGGCGATTTATCTTCGAACGATGATCTTCTTAAGCAATCACCGCGACCGAACCGTCGGCCACTGCCAGCGTGGTGCATTCGGGCTCCGCGAAGACGGGAACCCAAGGCGAGCGGTGCGTACCTACCTAGTGCAGCACCAGCCGCGAGAAACTGTGACGCGAAGCGGCGGTTAAAGTACGTCTCGGACCAAGTGCACGCTGGACGGTTCACGGAACAGCTATTTACAAGGCGCCTGCCGGCGTCAGCCAGCAGGTTCACAAGACGTCCGCCGAACATGGTTCAGCCGAGACGGTCCGGAAGCGTGTAAGGTCAAGGAGAGCGAATGTAGCGTACCGTGCGAGTCTGGGCGGGGCTCGGACCGCGGCCTTAGTTCCTCTGGAGCTAGCTGACGTTGTCGCGCGCTTAGAGCCTACCGAATTGCGCGCCGAGCCCGCGCGCACCTTCCCATTTCGGCCTCCCGGTCGCATCGCGCGGCGGCCCGTCCTCTGACGGCAGCACTTGGCGACAAGCCGACGTAGTCGCGGGAGTCCATTCGATTCTTCCGCCCGACCGTGCATTCCCCAAAAGCTTATAGGACGGAGGCGTAGGAGTTGCCACAGCGATGTAGTCGCCGCAAGACCGCCGAGCTGCGAAGCACTTGATTTTCTGTAGCATTAGAAGTGCCGAAGTTGAAATTTTTTGTTTCCGACGCAGCCTTTTAATTGAAGTGCCTGTACATAGGACCGTAAGAGACTCACCGATGCATATAGTCTTCAAAACAGCGACGCTGTGCATTTGGACTAGACGGCGACGCACTGGTCTCTATGGGGAACATGGTTATTGCGTCGCCGGCGTTGTGTGCCCTGGAGTCGGAGCGATGGCACAGCCATATTTACCCTTTTTTTTGAAGAATATAATCATAAAGACCACCAGCATTATCAGTAAACGTGTGCAGTACGGCAGGATTTGGCAGAGCTGTCTCTTCTCATTTCCCCCGCATTACTTGTTTCGGACGTTGTGGTTTCGATATTGACTCCATTCATGGTTAAAAGTGACACGTGCCTGTTTATTTGGCCACATGCAGTTTCCCATGCAATCGATTAGCGCACAGCATCCAGTCCTTTGTTTCCATTTGATGAAAAGATCTGGCCCCTGCCAATCCAACATTTTGGGTTTGAGGAGGGGCAGCAACACGCCTCAGAGGTCATTTACTGCTCGAGTCTTATGATTACTGCATTTCTGGCTAAAGTGGCTCTCAAGCACGGGTGTGATGGCAAACCAGGTGGCAATGGTGAGTGCCCCGCCCACTGATGAGTGCCCCGCCCACTGAGCCTTTGCAGATGAATGTGGGTCGCTGCTGCTCGCCACCAAGCGCGGCCAACGCGCAGCCTCGCATTTTCCACTTTGGCCTTTTGCTTGTACGCATCGTTTTGCTGAGGGCCCCGATTTGTAGCTGTTTGCTGCGGAGACGGACCGCGAGACGATTGCTAAGCAGCGTAACGAGCTGCAACTGCTCATCGAGGAGCTGAAAGACCGCGATCGCGAGCTAAACGAGATGACCGCCACTCATCGTCAGCAGCTGGCTGCCTGGGACGATGACCGAAGGCGGCTCGTTGCGATCGACAACACGAACGCCAGACTGGAATGTGAGTTTTATGGGAAGCAGTAATTTTTTCGACCACACCTACCAGGCTAATTCGCTAGCAGTAATTCCTAGTCTGTGCACCCAGTTGTCCAGCTAGCCTCTAGGCGACAGAGGGTAGCTTCTATGAGTTCCATTTGGAAGGCAGCTGCCTTTTGGGTTGGCTGCTCGATCCTGGGCAGTTCCTCGTGGCCTGTCTTGGCTGGTGAAAGGCCGTGGCAGCTGGCTTCAGGCTGGTTGCTCTTGTGCCATGCCACTATGTTATCTGGCCTCTGCCAGTAGGCTCCCGCTCCCCTTAGAGAGGCATTGCTCGACTAGTCTGTCGTCAGTGGCGTAGCTGCCGCATCAGACCACTGCTGTCCAAGCGTCACCGGCTCGTCTCTATCAAGCAGCGGATCGATTTCGAAATTCTCACTCAGGCTTGCAGGTCCACTCGCTCGCTTGCTTGCACCAGCCAACCGATCCCAACTTCTTACTCGTCTGGTCAGCGCTTTCGCGTCAGCCGCTGCTGAGAATCAAATCATGATGCCATCCCTCGCACTAAATTGAGATCTTATGCTGATCGAGAGCCTTCAGCTCGTGGTGTGAGCCGAAAGTCTGAAACTCACTTCCGGCGATGGTTACTGCCGGCTAGAACTTTTCAGCTTTCAAGCCTCGGCTCAAGAAGTACCTGTGCCAGTCAGCTTTCCCTCTGCCTCTGGGAACTTGTTTCATTTTATTCCCGTGTCTTGAGTGAGTACCTATGCACGAGTCAGTGCATGTTAGTAGGCACAGGTTCTACCAACCGGTTTTGCTAAGTGTCCTAATGTTATAATAATAATAATAATAATGCACTTGATAAAGCGCCCTCAGAGAACTTGATCTCTTCCTAGGTGCTTTACATTTGCTGCAAAGGGAATCTTTAGCATGCCGACCTAAGCATGATACTTATTTGCTTTGGCATGATTGATGCCGTGCATGTTATTACAAACCTTAGGTATTGATTCTCTTGTTTCGAGTCGTCAAGTGAATGAATAGCAATAAAGTTCTCTTACGGAGCTAAGCAAAAATCCTGTTATTATTATTGTTATTATTATCAATGGCTATTCAAGGCAGCTTTATTAGGTAGCATCTCACAGAGGACAGCTTTGCAGTGACCTTTGCTGGTACTGGGTCTTCCTACTGCCCTGTTGCAAGAACAGTAGGCCTTTGCCTTATTGAAAGGGGTGTTAGGGTCTTTCATAATTCCCTTTTGACTTCCTTCTCTGTCCTCATCTGATCCTTTCTTGCTAATCCATTTTGCCAATGAGGAGCAACATAACGACGATGGCCCTTGCGGGACTAATTTAGATGCCTGTAAAAATTTATCGAGGTCGTGGGTTCGAATTCTGCGGTGGACGATCCTTTATCTCGGCCACAAGCAGTGGTGATAGCCGTAAAGGCTCTTCTTTCGCTATACAAAGGAGGCTGTTAAATCAGCTAGTATATATCAATAATGACCTGGTCAGCAGCGACATGGATTCTTTAAATGGCGCAAAGCAAAATTTGATCTGTTGCTGCATACACCAGGGGCTCCGACACGCAATTGTGGATAGGAGTATATCTAGTGGGTCCTTTCTTATCACATGGTACGGGTTGGTGCCCTTAGTATTTAGCCGGTCGTCGTGACTCATTCTTTGTGTGCCTGGTGCTACTAACTATTTCTACGTGGTGACCCTGTGCATGATGCATCTAGCAATTTTATGCTTGATGCAATTGCTAATGTTACCACTAATAATTTGTTCATGATTTATTTGCAGCATTTGTAAAGTGCCTAGAAAGATATTTAATTATCTGAGGATGCTATACAAATGCATAAGAACAAAGTTAAAAGGCTGGGCAGCGAATCCTGTGCTGGTAGCTTGCCTCTCGGGGTCAACTTTTCTGGCATGCGCTTGCTTTGCTTAGAGATCGCCTGCCTGCCTGCACGGATCTAGCATTGGCAGTGGGTGGCTGCCTCGGTGTCCCCCCTCTCCCTCCCCCCCCCCGGCCTGGAGGGGCAAACTGTGCATGCTGCCGTGCCGTGACTCGCCCCGATACACTCCGGGCATAGTTTCATTTGTCCTTCTTTTTGCCGACGCTGCTTATTGTGCTCTCGGCTATTGCTACCGTTCGCTCGAGCTGCTGACTCTGTGTCACTTCGCACGCTGCAGATGAACTGCACAGGCGAGGCGAGCAACTGAGGGCTTTGCTAAAAAAGCTGAAGAGTGCCGAGTGCGAGGCAAAAACGAGGCGATGCGCACAGGAAGCAATGCAGGCGCAGCTGACAAAGATGGCGGAGGAGCAGAGCCGTGCCTCCATGCACATCCAGGACTTCGAGGTCAGCCTGAGCGCCTGCTCGTTTGGGCGCTACCACTTGCGGGTGCGCCACAGCCGCGTCATAGTGCGTGGTTGCCTGTCTGAAGCAGAACTGTTGGGAACCGTGGCCGCCGTCTGCCGGTCGCCCTTCTACAGAGTGCGTCCATTTCAGTATCAGCTCCAGGTCGGTCTCTGCAAAGTGCAGGTGCTGGCGGGCTTGCAAGTGTAGCTGCCATCGTTGTGCCATTGTCCCGATCAAGCCATTCACAATCTCGGCTGCCGACCGAGCGCCGGCCGCTGGCCAGTTGAGGGCTTTGGTGTGCAGCTGATGCCTGCAATGCTGGCTTGCTCTGCCGTTTGACGAGATATTCGCACTGCAACCTCGCTAGTCGGATGCTGCGTCGTGTCTGCTTGTGTCGACGAGACGACCTAGTGTAGCCTTTCTGAGGTGCAAAACGCATGTGCTACCGGGCCAGAGCAGTCGATGGCCTTCGTTGGACTTAACTCGCTGGTCGAATTCGAACTTTCTGATGTGTGGGCAGCAAAGGCTTTCTCACCTTGCTGCTGCTGCTGCCACCCGAGTCGCATGCTGCCCTACCTCATTGCGGTCGTTCTAGTTGACTAGCCGCATGCAAAGGTATCCGGTCGTGCGAATGCTAGCTTTCGAGTTGGTGACGGTGCAGAATGTTCGTGCCCAACTTCTTTTTAAAGCAGATTGAAGCTAAGTTGGTGTGCACACATCGCTATCGCCATCAGACGGCACCAAGGCAGCTTGCAAAGCATCTGGAGCTGCACTTGCCGCAGGACAGCAATACAGCTCCTTAAACAGCTGCACTCGGAATGTTGTGGCAAGCTCTTATTCCTCTCATGAAAAAACTGGCCGTTATTCCTGTGACTTTTAGTTTCACTCTATGTTTTGGCCCATTGGTTAAGGTGCTCACCCCGACCAAGGTCTGACCAAGGTCTGACCAAGGTCTGACCAAGGTCGTGGGCTCGAGTCCCGTTGCAAATGTGAAGCACCTGAATAGAGATTAAGTTCTCTTAGAGTGCCATACAAACGAATTATGTGTTTTTTTAATGGAGGACTGAGAGTCCTTGTTAACGGAATCAATGCAGAGATCGGCTGATTCAACTGCCTCAATTCTGTCAATGCAGAAGCCATTGTAGACTGACACTTGCATGCTGACCCTGTGCATGTCACCCCTAACCATGTTATTCTTGTTGTTTATCGAACATGCTATCACTAACCGTCCGATCACATTTTCTTTGCGGCAAATGTAAAGTGCCGAGAAAGAGATTGAGTTTTTTGAGGGTGCTTTATTACGTGTGTTATTATTATTATTATTATTATTAAAGTTGGCTCAGTTTAGTTGCTATGGTTGCCGAAAGTAGGTCTTGTATCAATACTCGGTGTTTTAGCTAGGTGGGCACTTGATAATTACGCCTTGGAGGGTGTTTGTATTTGGGTATGCGCACGTGTGTGAATGCGTGTTCTCGCGTGTATATGTGTGCATGCATGACTTCTCATACGTGCAACTACATTTCGGCAATGCATTTAATTCAATGCTTTCTGAAAATGTTTTCTACTTGGGGCTGGGTCTTTAGCTACCAGATTCCTGCTTATGCCATGCAGACAGCTTGGATCTTTGCATTCTTGAAGTTTGCTGGTAGGATTGATATATAACATGTGAAGGTTCATTAAAAACCCTAGGGCATCTGTGCGTGCATATGTTTGGAGGATTTTGAGCTTGATATTCGGAACTTTGCTAGATGTTTGATGCTCTATCTTTGGATCTTTCTTGCTTTTTGAAAAAAGTAGGATGGCAGATGAGAAAGGCTCCAGTTATCTGCCCTGCTATAAATAACTGTTGCTTGTAAGGCTTATATATTGGTCCGCTACGATCGAAACTAGGATTGTATCTGACTACCTTTTTATATCTTTTGAGCATTATTTGTCCGTGTTGGAAGTTTCTAACCTATATATAAGTACTTTTGTGTGTGCAAGAGTCCTCTCTGTAGCACAAGTTGCTCTTTTTCCCAGACTCCCCAGTATCCCATGGTTTGCTGAGCTTGAACAGTCTTGTGCATTACAAACCACAGCAAAGTAGCCGAGCTGCAGGTGTCACGGTTTTGCCAACGACAATATCTAAATTTTAGGAAAAGAACCAATCACTGAGTCAGTCACTGAAGTCACTCTCGCTCTCGTTCGATGACTCGAAGAATCGTGAGCAGGAATTACTAGCCGTCATTCAGCTCAAAGTAAGCCTGTCTCCAAGCTGCAGCCCCTGGTTAACAAAGCTACCGGCAACTGGTTATGAGTAGCCCAACCTCGTCCTCCCTGTTCTGTTATGATCTGCACAGCAGCCATGAGCCATCCTGTCCTTAAAACTTTATATGGCTACAGGATCAGACTAACTTGTATACTTGATTCTTTTTAATTGGTGTCGCCATCCTGTGCATTCTTATGATAAAGTTAAATATTACTGTTGTCTTTCGGATATCACCCAAATAGAACCAAATCTCCATCACTAATCCATGAACCAGTTAGGCTGCCACGTCACACACTTATGTCAACTCTTTTCTATGTATGCCCTAACTTGGTCAATGTTCCCTAGCTGAAAATAGACCGTCTTGGCGGTGGAGGCAATGTGCTCATCAAAGACATGTCATTTTAGAATACACTACCCAGATTATAGGTAGAAGTTACTAGATTGATGCTTGATGAACTCATCTCGAGGTTGAGGTCTTGCAACTTGAGGGTGGCACTAGGTTTGCCTAGATCAACACACACACACACACACACACACACACACACACACACACACACACACACACACACACACACACACACACACACACACACACACACACACACGCACACACACACACACACACACACATATATATAGATCAACACACACACACACACACACACACACACACACACACACACACACATACACGTATGTGTGACGGCTGGCTACCAGTCGGCAGTGGTGAGGTTCTTCGTGGTCGGGGCTCTCTGCAGCTGGTGGCCAAACAATTAAGCTTTCCTGGCCGACCTTGGCATCCCATGCCTGGAGTGAACGGCATTGAGGTGCCACCGTGTCTCCCACGCCATTACCGGCTCGGAAGCCATGTGGTCCCAGTTCCTGAACAGGGAAGTCCGGGTAGCACCTGCGACCCTGGCAGGACAGGGCACCGCCGGCTAATTTATATATACTAGTTAAATGAATTGAATGAAAGTTCCATGAATCGTTATGTACTAGCTTCGTCCTATCATCGTTGAACTTCAGGAAGTCAGTGGTCACTCAAGTGCCTAAGTCATCAATGTAGGCTGCAAGGGAGGTAAGTGAGTCTGATGCAAAGAGCAAGGCAGCAAGGCCGAGAAGGGTCCAACGATAGGTATCGATAGCGATAGCTATAGCGATAGCTGAGTGGAATCGGCATAGAAATAAAAGCCGATATTGTTTTTTTTCTCAATGGCGTGGGCCAGAGAAAGAGCGCAGATAGTGAAAAGAAGGGGGCCGAAGTCCGAATCGTGAGGCACGCCATATATGTCAAGGGCTCCCCGGATGACCGACAGCGACATATTTACGCTTCCTTTTCCGTGTCGTCCCCTGTTCAAGGTAGATTTCTCTTTCCACTCTCAGTTACTTGGCAGGTGGCCTCTTGATTGCTCCATAGTTTGAGTTTTCTTTTCTACTCACCACTTCTCTCCCTCCCTCTCTCTCTCTCTCTTTCTCTCTCCATCACCCTCTCTCGCTCTCTCTCTCTCTCTCTCTCTCTCTCTCTCTCTCTCTCTCTCCCTCTCTCGCGCTCTCTCTCTCTCTCTCTCTCTCTCTCTCTCTCTCTCTCTCTCTCTCCATCACCCTCTCTCGCTCTCTCTCTCGGCTTCTCTCTTTCTCTTTCTCTTCCGTGCTCTCTTTGTCTCTTCGTATCTACCCTTCTCTCTCTGCCTGTTTCTCTCCCTTTCTGCACCTCTTTCTGTCATTCATAGCCTACTTATTTCTGTCTGTTTGCCTGTTTGTCTTTTCTGGCTCTCTGTATTTTTATATGTGAGCCTGCTTGCCTGTATGCGGGTTCATACGCCCACTCTTGCATCTGCCTCTCTGTCTGTCTGATGCTGCTCTGAGGCATCCTCTGCATTGGGTAGCTTGCTTAAAGGATTAGTGCCAATTAAAGTAGTGGAATCTTGATATGTGGGTTAGAGCTATAGTTGAATTTTATGTCAACTTTTTTAAACGGCAATGATCAGTGCCGGTAGTCATCAGGACATGCTGGCTCGGCTGATTGAGTTTCTAGATTGCCAGCATTGAGCCTCCTCGTAAGTTTAAGAAAATCTAGTTCAATATAAGCAGCAAGAGCTCAGCTATGCATGGCTGTCTGGTGGCCTCTGAAAGTATTCACTAAGAAAGCAATTAACATGATTTCTTTGCAGCATATGGAACCTGCCCCGGAAAGAGAAAAAGTTTTTTTGGTTTCATATACATGTCATATTACTATTAGTACATGACTTATTGAACAATTTGCATCTTACCTTGCTACCAGGTTTCCACCGGTCATAAAGAAGTAAGTTGTTCCTAATCGGAATAGCTAGATGTATTACTGTCGCCAAGCTGAACTGTCTGCATTTGTCTGTGTCACTTAATCGGCAGCACGAGCCAGGTTTGGTAATGTGGTGTAAGTGTAAGTATCCTGCTACTCACTTGTAAAGCTTTCTATACATCATCTTTAAAGTGCCTACACTGAGATTCAGTTCTCTGATGGCGCGATACAAATATATAACAATGATAATAATAATAATAATACGTTTGTATAGCACCCCCAGGGAAGTGTATCTCTACAAAGCATCACTAAATGATTGGTGGTAACATCAGCAAGCAGCAGGCATAGTGTAAGCAGGTAGGTGGACACGATAAGTTGCTGCTAAACGTGCATCTGTTCCCCTCAGTTTTATTTTAGCTCTAGTGAACTTGCGTTTATTATTTGTGAATTGTGTGATTCAGATTGATAATTGATTGATTGTGCAGATTCAGAGCATGCTCTAACCACTGAGTGGAGACCCGAGCATATCTTCTCATATCGTATCATGCCTGTCGAAGCATGCTACTCTGCCTGTCATAACTCATTATTAATAATGAAACAATGAGAACAATAATAAGTAATAATACATAAATAGTAATGATAATAATAATAATAGTAATAATGATTGTTATTATCTGTGTCTGCAATTGCAAAAAAGCCGCAAAGACTGATTGGGTGTTTTGCTGGAGAATTATGTAGTGCACTCAAAGCCTATGCGGCTTTCTGCATACAGACGGTAGCCAACAGAGTTCACCTCACGTCACAAAGAGAAAATGAGAAGCATAGCTGAGCCAGAAGGGCAGTCGAGGAAGTGACGTAGCATGAAAGGAACAGCTCAGGACAGCTGGAAAGGATGTGCCATAGTAGACAGCTGGAGAATGGATGTCGCTGCAAAAGAATTTCGGAGGCGAATGTGCATCCAGCAGACGAAGGAAACCTTAAACTGGCATCGTTTGATTTCCGACGAGCACTTCACATCCTAGTTAGGGAAATGCGAATGAGACATTGGCCGAAGCGCTGGAACCACCGTCTCTTAGTCTGATGGCACATGCCTCTGTACGAGTGCGCAACCCGTATGTATGTACACCCTTGCACAATGAAACGGCTTGGATTTCGCTGGTAATGTTTGGCCCTCTTCACGCTCGGCGCATTCTGGCAGGCTTGGATGCACGGCGGCGCTCGCAGGTTGGCCGAGCTCTTTAGGCCGCCGTTCTAATCCCTTGCCGTCGGTCGTGCCCGGTCTCGCTGTCGCTCGATCGCCAGGAGAAGGACTTGTCGGACAGCAGTCGTCTGGTGGTCGAGCTGAGTGCCAAGCTGCGCACTGCCGACCAGGCCGGCAAGCAGGCCGAGAAGTGCAGTCAGGAGGCCAAGCGGCTGGCAGACGAATGGAAGGACAAGTACTTCGAGGCCAAGGAGGCGCTGGATCGCTCGAACGGTGAGCCGTTGCTGAGAGCCACCCACTGCAGCTTTGCTGATGAATTAGCGCACGTCATCGCTCACGGGTTTTGCCAGAGCAGCAGGTGCTAGGTGGCTCTCTTCGGTACTGTGCGGTCGGTCAATCAAGTGGCGGCCGATGCATTTCGATTAGTCACTTCACGTCGATGAACTGAAGATCGTTAAGCCGCATGTGCCCGAAACGACTCCCCTAAACAGATCAGGGCCCAGAGCGTGCAATGCTGGCCGAGGAAAAAGATGCTAGTGTGCATTGTTGTGAAACACCCGTTGTTGAAGTGTCGCTGTACAGATGAAGCACTGCTCCCCGTGACCGGCTGCAGACCGGTCTAATGAAATGACCGTGACCGAGTTGACTCGACTCAGATGGCATGCTTGGCACTCTGGCTATTATAGGGGAACTGGCAAAGGCTCAGGCTTCGATGGAAGAGGGAATCGCCGAGTGCGAAAAAGTCAGACGTGAGGCAGCCACACTGCGGAGCGATCTCGCTCATGCCGGTATGCTTGCTGTTCTCCGGCGAACGACAGCGTCTCTTTCCGTCCAACGGAGTGCGAAGCCGTGCTTGGGCAGACAGGGATGGTAGGGCGCAAGTGGGTTTGCTGTGCAAAGATCCAGGCTGGCATTCACGAATTCGTAGCGGAGAGGGAGAAAAGGAAGGAACAGCTGGTGGAGCTGCAAAAGTCCAAGCAAGAGCGAGCCGATGCCGAGCTCAGCAGCCTCAGGCAGGTGAGCTGTAAGCGCGTGCACCTCGTGCTCGTGCTCGTGCTGCGCGCGCACACACTTCATCCTTGTTGCAGTAGCTTTTCCTGCCCGCCTGCCTGCAGTCTCTCGGTCTTGACGATCAGTTGCCGTGCTTGATGATCAGGCTCGGTTCTATGTAGATGCGCTGCGCGTGCGCAGTCATGCTCTTGCCATTCGCACAAGCCTACGAGAGAGACTGGGGACTCTTGGTCGCAGCCCAGAGGTAAGGGGATCGCACTTCGTGACCCAGGGTCATGGACGTTCCAATCCTGATCGTTGCCAAGCACGCAGCTGCTTCCGCTCTTCTGCTGCTTCCTTAATAATGAGGCAGATGACTCGGCGAAACTTTCCCTTTTTTTTTTTTATTAATTCTTGACTGCTCTGATCCCTAAGGTTGCAACTGGGTCAGAGCCGAGTGTCAATTGCATTCAGAAACTGCACGGCCCTGCCTGCGATTCTAGCAAAGAGCTCTCGATTCGTGCCGATAGCTCATCTGCTTAGCCGGCTGCCAAAAAGCAAATAAGCAAGTCGTGTGCAAGACTCGCTCCGTCATTGGGACAGGGGTTAGAATTGCACCTGCCGTTGCAGGATGGGCTAGGGCAATAGGCCCCGCTTAGCATAGTTTTATTTCCGACGAGCATTTTACATCCTAATAAGTGGGATGTTGAGGAGGCATTTGCCACAGAGCTGGAACCACCTTCTCTAGTCTGACACCGTGCGCCTGTATACGTATGCACCGCGTATGTAACCCTTGGGCTATGTTAGTTTTTTAAGTGCTACAGATTCCGCTGCCTATCTCCTTTGCTAGTTAAGCCGAATTTCGCCTGATTGATTTACGGATGTAGAGCAAATCCTTACACTCACCCGAAAGCCCTGCACATGCTTGGCTCCTCCATATCTAGCTGAGCTACTGCATCGGTTTTAGCTGCGATGTGCCAGCATGGTCTTCTTAATACGATAAACTAGCTGCTCTATTACTTTACTTAAAGACTGTTGGTGACTGAAGCTTTTGCCCTGCGCGTCCTAGGCTGTGAAAGTCATTTTGAACAATTCTCGTGCGACGACATCTGCTGTCACTCTGCCGACTGCGGCACGTCCTTTCCAGCCGTCCTGCCTTGTTGCATCTTTGCGTCTCACTCTCTCGACCGTCCTTCTGGCTCAGCTATGCTCGTTACGTTCGACTTACTTTCTCCCGACTTTCTCTCACTTCGTGTCGGGGTGCCAGTTAGCTATCTCGCGCACACCCCCGAAAGCCACTTAGGCCCTAAGCGCATGCCTGCCTGCCTGCAGAAAACTCTCCAACGTAATCCCTGCTCAGACTTTCGGCCGTGCGTAGGTGCAGAGGGAGCCGCATGCGCGCACCTGCGGGCTCCGACAAAAAGCTCCCCGGAGCTTTTTGTCGGAGCCCGCAGGGTACCGGCTGCGCCTGCGCACTCGAGCTGCTCGTCGTGCTCGAGCTTTTGAATGTTCGGACGAGCCTTTGCTTGTCGCTAGGTCTACGAGCGGACGCGCCGCGACCTGGAGGCCCTCTACCACAGCATCGAGAGCTCGCGCCACGGCATGTTCGACGGACAGGCCAACGGCGAAGAAGGCGATCCGGACAGCGAGTGAGTGCCGCCGCCGTGCCAGCGCTTGCCGTCCGGGTGCGTGCATCTGAGTGCGCTGCACTTCCAGCTGGCCGTGCCGCCATCGTGCGTCGTCGCGCTTGCAGCAGCCTGTCGATGACGGACCTGTCGTCGTCGCCGCCACTGCCTCGCCACGGGAGGTCGCCTTCGAAGGCTGCCTTGTCGCCGACATTGCGAACGAGCCACTGGGCGCGCCGCAGCGGCGGAGATCGCACGCGCTCGCTGGACAAGGACTGTGCTGCTCCCGGCGATGGGGACGACAAGCTGTCGACGTCACTCGAGAAGCTGACGACATCGCTCGACGCACTGGCCGAACTGCACGAGAGCAGCCTGCATTCGCTCAACGGTGGCCGAGGCGATGGCATCAGCGGCAAGAGAGTGAGTCGAAGCCTCAGCTCGGCCCTCCCCCTCCTCTCCTTCGTCCACCTTTGGGACCTGATTCCTCTCCCTCGTCCACGATCGCTTTGGGACCTGCTCATCCTTTTTGAACCGTGATGGGTTCGTTCCCTGCTTGCATACCGATGTTTAGATTGCCTCCGATGCGCCTGCCGATTGTCTCCCGCTGATTGCTGCTTGCTGCTCCGATGCTGCTCGCTGGCTCTCACGCGCGACGCAAGTTGCTGGAGACTGCTGTTGATTTGCATGCAGCATTCGAATGCCCTCCTCCAAAGTCCCTCATTCTCTCACTTTCACACTTTCTGTCGTGCAATGCTTGTCGATTAAACCGACTGCTCAGGAGGCAAACAGCCGTTATACAGCATACTTGCAAGCAACCATTCGATCGCTTCGCCGGGCATGGGGTTGAACGCCTTCTATTCAAACTCGGCTTTTCAGGCTTACAGAGTTGCCGGCGTGAGGCTAGTGGCCGCTCCTAAGTGCGCCTATGGAATAAGCACTCAATGTGCAATGAGCTTCATTATTATTCTGAATCCGACTCTTGGCGATGCCACCTAGTCTCTTCAGCTGCAAAGCACTGTCTCTTGACCCACGATATTAAGTCTTACTTTATTTCGGATTTTCAGTTCTCATTTCGATTCTTGTTTTTAGAAATCACCCCTTCATTGTACTGGGTGAATTTGACATTCATTTCAATGACCCGATTGATAGACCAAATTGTACTTATTGGCTGATGTACTTTTTCTCGTGGCTCAAGTGATGAAGCTTATAGGCTTGGGTCCACTCGCAACAAAGGTCACACGTTCGATCAAATACTCTCCCGAGATTTTCTGCCGTCAACTCAAAATTCTGAAAATTTGACTATGTGGAGATCTCCTCTAGTCTGCAGTTTTATACAGCATCAGGGAAATTCGAAACCTCGTGATTGTGATTCTGTTTGTTAAAAAATTATCCAGTCTGATAATAATAATAATAATAATAATTCACTTGATAAAGCGCCCTCAGAGAACTTAATCTCTCTCTAGGCGCTTTACATTTGCTGTAAAGTGAAATGCAATTGAAAAAGTGAAATGCAATTGAAATGCTTAAGAGTTGGTGCAAAATCCAACAGCAAGGCTTCTCTGTCCTGAACACCACAACTGCTGCAGTATACCACTTCTCACCTATCTGTTCTAGGTCCCAATCAAGCAACCCTTCTAAGTCAAGGTTCGGTCATTCACTTTTAGTTCCCTTCATCCTCTTGTACCAGAATACCTACTTCTTTATCAGACTGTGCAGTTGCTACGTTCAAGCAAATCCGTGATAGAAAATATATCCAGGATAGAAATGCCTGGCGAGTATAACTGGCCTATTGGGTCACAGCAGTCCATTTCTTCCGAATTCATTCATTGAAGTTGATGTTATTGATTGAGTTTATGTTTGCCTTGGCTCATATTTTGTTAGCTCAAATGTCTCCACTCTTGGCTTTGTTTCTGCAGCAGGCTTGCATTCACTCTTGCATTTGCATCTTCATCGACAGGGCGAAGCGGAACCGTGCTACCGACCCTTGCGATTTATTCGGGCGCTCTCGGGCTGTCTTGTAGGACGGAGTGCCGCCCTGCTTGAGCCACGTGCAGCTACTGCAAGCTGAGAGCAAGCAGCCGATCAATCAAGGCAGCTGCAGCCACGGTGCAGGACCGACCTAGCGGTGAAGCACCTGCCAGAGAGGCACGTGGGCGCACCGCCTCGAGGTGACCGCTTTTTTACGGCTGCTCTTAGGCAGAGAGTGCGAGAGCGAGGTTGATTGCATTCGTACGGCATAGCCTCAGAGCAGCCCAGCGCTGATCTCGCGGCACACCCCGTTCGCCTGTCGCAAATCTTCTTTTACGTCGCTCGAAGCCGTTTCATAGTTCGGTCCTACCGTCAGTCGTACCGCTTTGGATGCTATTAGCATAATTGGATGTGAAGGAGTCATGACTGTCATTATGTAACCATGTCATTTAATCATGTCATTATGTAATCGCGTGTTTGTGTTTTGTGCCTCGTTTCTGCGTGTGTTTTGATCTGCCTGTGCTGCTGCACAGCTATGTGAAGTAAAACGGTAGAGTAAATTATATCTATCTGTCTTACGTGTACGAATTTTCAGCAGTGCAGTCCAATTCAATCGGTCTTGGTTATACAAAATAACTTAGCATTTGGTAATTAGGACTTTTGTCCTAATGTGCCAAAATTCTAAACTCGCTTCCGGTTTCTGATTCCAGCTGCTTTGACACTGTGTAATAATATATAATACGTAATGACAAGAATACTAATAATAGTAGTAGTAACAACATATTGATATATTGAATTTGCAATGCTAGTCAATCTATCCCAGGGGTTAAGTCATGCGTCTTTTTTACTGAAAGAGCAGTGATGGCTAGCGTTCAATCAACAGATTCAGAGGAAAATTCTTACCATGACCCACAAGATCCACCAAGATTGGCTCTTATGTACCTAGCCGAACTGCAGTTTCAGCCTCCTTGTTTCTTAAGTTCTTGTATGGACAATAAATTAGCTGTCCTATTCCTTTGCATGAAACTTTGTGGCTACAGATGCTTTTGCTCTGCAGATCATAGACACAAAGATTCACTATCACAATTCTTACACAGCATCTTCTCTGGTGCTGCCGACTGTGTCACATCCTTTCTTGCACCAAAGCCACTGTGGCTGTGAGTGCACTAAAGAAAACCATAAAGCCCATCAAGTCCTTGTGACTTCGTGGAGTTACATAAGGATAAACATTGCATTGCAGTATTGCTTCCCTTGCAGCAAGTTGTAAAGCACGTAGAGATTTGGTTCTACTGGGGTGATTCGTCAAAAGGGATTATAATTTTGCTAGATTAACAGAAGGAATTGCATACAAGAACCAAAAGCGACTAGAGCACATGACTTGGACCAGCACCATAATGTACCGTACAGAGGAAATAGACCTGCCAAAAAAGTACACAAAAATCCTGCTCCACGCAGCCTTGACTGCTGCAACCACTATCACCGAGGCGAGTATCGCCGCCCAGCACGTCCAATGACAAATAACCCAGCTAGCCTCCTGCATCGACATTGTCGATAGCACAGTCAGTTCGCTCGCATCTGATCATTGGGAAGACGTCTGCGTGACATCAGCATCCTCGGTTGCAGTGCCACTGGTGCCCTCTGCCTTCCCAGCAGCAGCGTTGCTGGCAGGTGTTACGTACTTGTACGCGGCCGCCATTGCGGCAAATACGAACGTGTCCGCGAGCATCAGTCCGGCAAAGAGAAAAAACTCGGCAAACTGCAACAGAAACCCGAGCACTAAACGTTGAGCGTGAGCCCCTAGCTGAACACTGCCAATCGAGCAGCATTGCCACGAAAAGTCTGGCCAAGGTTTCCGTAGCGTGGCACTGAGGGGGGTGTGTGCTGAGAGCACGTCGAGACATGACGAGCGCGTGCATTAAGGTCAGTTGCTGCTGCGAGATCAAGGCGGCGGCAGTCTCGCAGCAGCGGCGCTCACCTGCGGCAACACGGTGGCTTCTGCGACCAAAATGACGATGAGATTTCCAAAGGCCACCGTGACCAGCCATGCAGCAGTCAGCACCGACTTCATCGAAGCAGGCGCCTAGCAACATGGACGGCAAAATGGCAAAGATCACAATGGCAAATGTTCAAAGGTTCGAATGTTGGCACTGGCCGACGGCCGGAGGGAAAGGTCCGAGGCGTACTCGCTCAATGAAGTAGCGCAAAACTTCTAACACGGGAAAAGCGGCGAAAGCAGGCCCAGCTCATCAGCTGGAAATAACTTGGTTTATAGAGCACCCTCAAAGAACTTGAGTCGCTATCCAGGCAGCTTACATTTGCCTCAGGGTTCGAGCGCAGCGAGACTACGGGCGCCTCACGGACTCATCGAGCACAGTCGATTGCGTCACTGCCGATCGGCTCCTCGGAGCGGCGGCGGTGCTGTGGGGCATTGAGGATTTCGCCGGAGCTGCGCCTCGGAGACACGTCACGGGTCCACCCGGGCTTACGAGTAAAGCAAGACCCGGCAGGCTCGCGGCCAGAAGCGGAGCATTGCAACTGCTGCTGCCTCTAGAGCAACTGCAGCTGCCCTTTCGTGCTAGGACGGCTACCATGTACGTAGTTGATACGTTTGGGGGGACCAGAGTTGTCTGAAGACACTCTCCCCATCACTGAACGCCCATCCACACCGGCTGATGCCAGGGTGGGTTGGTGATCAGCCGGTGTGGGTGGATACAAACTGAAATGCTGCTTGTTTCGTTACCTTTATCGCATCAGCATTAGCATCGGCCTAGCTTAGCGTTACATATCGGCCTAGCTTGGCAGTCTGCATCACAGACGGATGTCTCGACGCCCCACAGCACTGACCGTAAACATCTGCAGCAGACCGAGCAAGCAGGCTCTGCCAGCACCACCCCTCCTCCTCCTCCTCCCCCCCCCCCCGGCACACAGCTCGGCACTGCCTCGTGACAATATGCCACGGAGGCCTCACAAGTGTTGACCCAGGTGTCAGGGGTCAACACTGCCGGAAGAGGCGCTACAATAGTATAGAAGATCAGTACAATCAAGACTTGTTTAACTTGCTTGCATGTCTTACTTTCTGAGCGCATGCGTGTTCGTGCGGGTTTAGTGTGTGGGTGTGTACATGTACTGGGGTGCCGTATAACGTTTACAGTTGGCGCAAGACTCTGCAACTAGGGTTGTTTGTCGAAAAAGTTGTGACTGCCATATTGCAACACTACTCATTGATCGACAATGGCATCCAATCACACAGCCTATCGACTTTAAGGTTCTGTCACCGACTTTAGGGTTTCTTCATTTTCTTGCTCTGGTCTGCCTAATGTAAGCACTTCCTAATCAGGCTTCGCATCATTACAGCCTGCTCTCCTGACTCAACGCATTCAGTCTCTTCCTTCTTCAAATTCTCTTGAGGTCACACCTTCAGTGTGTGTATGCTCCGAAAGCCTGGAGCTCAGCACTGACTGACATCACGTCATCCTTTAATTTGACGGCATTTAAAATAAGCTAAAACCATTCTATTCCCCTCAATGTTTGCTGTCTGTGAAAAATTGCCTGTTTGGACTTGCCTGCTGACAAGCTATCACTAACCAATTGATGCGAATCCTTTCCAGCACATGTAAATTGCATGAACGAGATTTCGTTCTTTTATGGAGCTAAACAAATGTCTTACTTTAATTAAGAGAAAGTGGCATGCGACCGACAAATACGTGTTCTATAATACATGCTTTGAAGCTAGAATGGATCACTCTGACAGGTAAACACGCCCGAAAACGAGGTTCATAACATAAAATAAACGGATTTAAAAGAAAAAGCCTTAGAGTCACTTTGAGCAGTCAATGCAATCCAAAACTAAAAAAACAACAACATTTAAGCTATTTCTGATTTCAATTAAAAGAAAATAATCTGAAAAAGGCAAATTTACACCCAGATCGGGTCAATCATAAAATGACAACTTTTTAACGACTTGCCATCGGGCAATTTTGTGGTTTCACGTGTGCTATTTCTGTACACACTTTATCGGATAGGGCACCATCCCTGTAAAGAGCCTGAGAATAAGAACAACCGTCGTTTGCATTCTCTCTCTCCCTCACACATACTAAATGGTTAATTCCACAGGCTGCTACAGGCCACTTTCCGTTCAGGCCACCAGGGATACAAAGATGACATGTTTACAAGCAATAATGATACAAATAATGATAGGCTTATTTAAAAGCCTCATTTCTATAACAGCAGAGGCGCTTTAGCGGCAAAAAATCAAGAATAGCTTGCTTCACAACTCGAACTCAGGACCTGAACAGTGAAATATAACTGTATAACCGAAGATCCAAGACCCAGCGATACAATCTAGGCTTGCAAGCATCGATGAGACAGACAGGGCTGCATAAAGTCTGGTTCAAAACTAGGACTAGGTGCTCACAGCTCGAGGTCAGCCTTGAACTTCAACTATGAACGGGCATCTCATAAAGCATGAGTGACACAGGGCAGTGCAGCAGCAGCTGCAGCTTTGGGATGATCGTTCGTCTAGAGTCGCACTGGTCATGGAGCCAAGAGCTGGCCCAGTAGCTGCAGCACACTAGTCAACTCGGGTGGGGGGGTAGGGTGGGGTGCTGTGGGTTGGGCAATTTCAAGCAGGCCGTCCGAGCACAGTAGCGCAGAGCACCAGTAGCAGCAGCTGCGCTACTCTTAGTGAGGCACCTTCTATCGCCGGCAAAGCACAGCAATTGCACCTCTGAGAAGTGCACCAGCAAAGCCCGAGAAGCAGCCAATCACCGGTAGCATCGACATGTCCAAGCAGCGGCGGCGGAAGTCCGAAGCAGTAGCCCCCCCCCCGGCCAGCGCTGTCCATATCAGTTGAGAAGACAACCATGTCGATGCACGAGTGACTGCACATCATAGTTTAATCTCTTGATTGACTTCTGTTAGGCAGAGGCATGCATTTTGGCTTGGGAGCTTAGCCGCAAGATTTTGCTCCTGACACAAAGCCTTAACTTTCTGGGTCTTAACCGAGGACTAAGGCACGTGGATATGATAGTGGCTGAGGGCACTTCTGCTACTACATAGATGAGGCCACTTAATCAACTAACTTTTACTGTACGTCATAATATGCGTGAAAAGGCTCTAAAGCTCATTTGAATGCAACTTCTTCTACGCGTCACGGGAGCCTCAAGCTCTCTAGCAAAGACGCAGAGCCCAGAAGTGTCTTTAGGCACTCTATAAAGAGCATTGCACCTGCATTTAAGGACTTTGAAATTTGACGTTGAGCCTGAAAGCTCACGGCAAAGGCATGCTACTCGGAAGCACTCTTGATGTCTGTCTACAAAATGCAAAGTGCGCAGAAAGAGATTAAGTTCTCTGAGTGTGTTATGCAGATTTATTATTATTATTGCTATTATTACTATTATACACAAGTATATATAATTTATCTGTATAGTGCCCTAAGCAAAACAATCTATTCAGGTGCTTCACACATGCCGCGGGGCTCGAGCCCACGACATCTGCCAGACCTTAACCTGGGTCGGGGCAAGCACCTTAACCACTGGTTCAAACCAGACACTTCACCTCTTCAGGAACTCTAAAAATATCGCCAGCTTTAAAATGTAGTCCCCTCTGAAGATAGTGACCGTGCACAAAGCACTTTGAAGTGGCGTGCCCTGCCGCTCACCCGACACTCACCCTGCCTCTGGAGCCATTCTATAAGTCAGCTCCTTCATGGAAAGGGGCTAACTAGCTTTCGGGGAAGTGGAGGGTGGGGATAAAAGAAGCTTCTTAGTTGGCACAATTCGTTTCCAGGATAGCATTCAATGAGCTAGACGCCCACTTACCCCCCCCACCCTTCATCTAAATGCACATAGGTCTTTGATCTTCCCAACCAAGACAAACTGAACCAACACGACGACTAATTAATAGCCTCATTCGTGGTACCTTTCAACAGACCAGTTATTATCAGGATTTAAGCTCGTGAAGGAATTCCCCTCTCAAAATCCAAAGGGGGCTTACAGGTCATTTGCAGACGCGTAAATTGCACGGGGGGGGGGGGGCAGCGGGCACGACTAGCAAAACTAGCCAATGAAACTCAGAAGATGGTACGGACCGGCTTGCCCAAGGGGTCTTAGTGGGTCACTAGACGGCCCCTCTGCTGAGGCCCATCAGTTGAGGGTTATCTGTTGCTAGCTCCAGCCAGGGTAGAGTGACCAAAACCTCACTGCTCACAGACCGGGTCACAGGTCAGGGAACCGAGGCCAATCAAGCTAACTGCAAAAGGAAGAACAAGACACTTCGAGCCTGAACTGGTCTTTCAGCAAGAGGTTGGCTGCACATTCCACACCTGCTGCTCCATTGCCTGCAGTATTGACATATGCGCATAGCTCGTCAGACCCTCAAGACTGAACGAAATGCATTCGAGCCGTGTGCGCATAGCAAAGCGGCATTACCTGAGAATAGGAGAACGACAGGCCCGTTACAGAGAACAGGACTTCAGCGATAGAAATGAGTACGTATTGCGGTATCTGCAGAGCCATGGCCATCTGTACCGTCGCGTCCTGCTGCTGCTCGATGACGGACGGCAAGGCAAGCACCGACGCTGCCTACAACAACGATGTCGAAACGGCAGCAAGCTTAATCAGCTAGATTATTACTGATATTTAGCATTCACACCGTTCCTGAATTGTAACGGTTAGGAATTGATTGTGCAATAATCAATGGCGGCGGCCAGATAGATAGAAGCCAACAATATAGGCACTCCATCGTGTTTCCAGGCATTTGAGATGACTTGAGCTCTAGGCTACAGGGACGTTGGTGTGGAAGATGATGTAGATTGATGTGGATCACAGCATTGAACGCCTGTCACCTTCCATTGCTGTCAAATGGACTGATATGTACTTGCTGTGTTAAGGTATGGGCTGGCGTGCTCACGTATTGTCGGCCTACCTGCAAGAATTGGTGTTGCACCTACAGGTCGCCAGCCACGATACAAGGCTCGTGGCTCCACCTGTATTCGTTGGGCGTCAGCTGAGACTTGCACAGTAATGAGCGCTATGTTTTCAGCCTAGTTCTGTCAGGACGTGGCAGCAGAACATCACGTTTCTAACAACGTGCTCTGGTGTCTTGCTATGGCTTGCTCGGATAGGAGGACTAATAACGGCACTCCTCCACCAGGTCTGATCTACTGCTGCTGCTGCTGCCGCCAAAGCAACAAAAGTGGTGGCAGCAGTAACAGCAGGAGCTGCGCTGCACACCAGGCTACGAGCGAAGCACGCGGGCATCCACGGCAGATAGGGGCCATGGGAACCGAGGTTTGCAGCTACACACAAGGGAGGCAGGGGGAGGCAGGGGGGAGGCAGGGGGGCAGCAAGTGACAGTGCACTGCCTGCCTGCTTACCATGCTGCCGTTGGATCGGTAGAGCAAAATGACTGCGGTTCCGACCAGCATTGTCGGCACTGGCGTTAGTTTCTGCACTCGTACCCCAGCAGTTTTCAGGTACACTTCGTAGCTATAATAAGAATAATAACGGTAAAAAAATCACGGCATTCTAAGAGAGTTGGATCGCAGTCTATGAACTGTGCACACGACAGAAAGGAAGCATGCTGATGACGTTGAACTAGTTTAGCATTCGTAAGCCAATACACTTTGAGGAGACGGAGCAAATGCTGTGAGATACATGTGCGTCTTTAGCTTCCGTTTTACAAATGTCCTACTCAAGGCATTTTGTGATATAAGTAGCTTGCGAATTCCTGGCTTTAGGTGCATGGGAATTGAAGGCACTGCCTTCCAGAGATTTGAGATTGGTTTAGAGGTACTAGCTAAATTACCAACCTCACGGGAGTGCATTGTACGACAGGAAGCCTAAAGAGCGGGTATTTAATATAGGTAAGCCGGTGCAAGAGGATGAAAGGGACCTAAAATGCCGGACCATCACGAAACCCGGAGTTTTACCTTAGCTACGAACCTCGCCACACGACAACCATCTACGCCGTGATGTCGCCTTGCGAGTAGACACGTGGGGGCAGTAGTTGCAGGATGCTAGGACCAACGTGCCCAGTGCAGAGCTACCTCGGTGATCATCCTTAAACGGCACACTGGGCTCTTTTTTGCGCTAAAAACAGCTGATATTTTTTTTACCAAGCTTTGACCTTTCACTACTCACTTCGCTTTCATGCACCTTTTCCGGATAGCTCTGTCTATTCTCATGCACTGCCTGCTAGCTACACTGGCATTTGATGTAACGGGTTTCAGTGCGGACGTGCTAGCTTCATTCATGGTCAAACTCCTTGTGCACTTCTAGGATGGTTCACAGGTGAAGGTCTAAGCTGCCAAGCCGTGAAATCCGGCTGCCGGTCTGGCCAGGTCGTGAAGTGCTGCACTTAATCGGCAGTAAATCTGCTGGCAGCTAAGTCTGCATGCCCAATGACTTGATGACCAGCAATGGCTTCCTGATTGCTATGTGCCGTTGCTTCTAACATGAAATCAAGTGTGCCCACATGCATGGGAATGTATGCGAATGCCTGCACGAGCAGGTAAATTCAATATTGTGCCCACGCATGTAGGCATGTGCATGTACACGCGGACACACACGCGCGCGCACACACACACACACACACACACACACACACACATTATGCATGTAAATATGCATACCCGTTTGAGCAGTTATGCAGATACGGTCAACAGTTTAAGCGAGTAACAGATAAAGGGGGTATTGCAATGATTAAGACCTCCCATGATGAAACAATGCACCATATTAATCCACGTTTAAATCCGTACTAAGTAAAGTGGTTCCTATCGTATGAAGGCGAAGGAGAAGCAAATTAAGCTAGCAAATATCGTCCTGAAATTGTAAAATACAGTTTAAAAATGGTGTCCAATCAATTTTGGAGAACCCCTCTAACAATGGCAAACATATCAAACGGAAAAAGTTTTTGTCTCCATTGCTATATTTCCCAGTGAACTGGTTTGGATGACTTCCCACTGCTGCTACATTTAGAGGTGGTACAGTTGCTAACAAGTGCTAACAGACGGGAAAAGCAAGGAGGCTGGCTAAGGTATGGCATGCATTGCAAGAGTGCTTGTGATTTTGGAGCAGTAGGTACAGTACACTTGCAAGAAGCAGTTGCAACTAGGTAGGATGGAAACAGGAAAATGGTGTGGTCGACCTAAGCTGATGACCGATCAGGACGGCAGGCCCATAACAAAGGTGTGCCTAGAAGAACAGATTTGCAAAAGGTGGGTGTGGCGAGGGAAACTTCAACTTGTGACAGGCCTTAAGCTGCACAAGTCAACCACTCAGTGGAGCTTAAGATTGCAAATTAATGCGCTGCTGCAGGGTTGCCCTTGGTAAATATTTGATTTCTAAAGGGCAAGAATGAAGCAGCCTGCAGTGGGCTAATGGCCACGCTCACTAGACCTCGGCTAGATGACAAGCGGTTGTGCCGATTGATGAATCGACATTCACCACTTTCAAAATGTGCATTAATGAAGTGTACCACGATGGCTGCCTTCAGAAGGCCGATACTGTTTGACGGCAAAGGAGTGGTGGTAAGGGGGGGGGGGCTGTTGCAAGCAGTGAGTTCTAAAACTTTTTACTGCTTAGATGTCATTACGAAAATACATGTGTACCTAGCAAATTGTAAACGATTTTTTATTACAAGTGGTGCAGTGGTCCTGAGAGGGCTAGCTTCTATGTGGCAACAAGATAACGATCCTAAGTGAACCGCTCTGTCGGTGAGAAAATTTTTCGAAAGCAGTTCCTATCACTGGTATCCTCAACTGACTGCATTACTTTTGCCAAGCACGAGCTCTGATCTGAACCCTATCGAAAACCTCGGGGATACTTTGCAGTAAAGTGCAACATCGTCGGCTATTTGCATTACCTAGTTTTGGAGTTTTCGGTCGAGTTTCGTTGGGTTAGACAGAATCGGGCGTCAGATTGGGATCGGTAAGACGGGTTTTCAAAGTTCAAATCGAAATTGCCAAAAGCACCCGAATCACAATGAACATCGACACCGCTATGATCGAGCGCAAGCTCAAGAAGAAGTCGGCTGATGGCGATACGCCTCGCATGTGATCCTAGACAACGTCTCTAGCAAGAACAAGACGATCTGGGTATGAGTATGAGTATGGTTGGTCCGGCGACCGAACTTCTTGTGCATGCAAGCGGTGGTGATAGCCATAAAAGCTCTTCTGCTGCTACACAAAAGATGCTGTTAAATCAGCTAGTCCTTTTTAAAATTCTGAGTTGTATGCCCAAGAGCACCTGGTCGGTTCGCTGAGCACTGTCATTCTGAAGAGGAGGAACGCCCTGAGGACGCAACTTGATCGATCATGCATTTAAGGAAAGAACCGCCTACGAATGCATGGTGGTCAGTGAACGCTCACGGTCCGACAATAGTCAGGAGGTTTTTAAATTGACTGCAGAGTTTGTATCCCCCTTCAACTTTCGTATCCCATTTTAACACTGTAGAGTGACAGCAAACTGCTGACCCTCCTCCCGACCGTCACCAATGACGACATTATGTCTTGATTCCATTTTATAAGCAAATGCCAAATTTTTGTCGAACGAGCACTTCCATTTTGCACCAGGTATAGTCTTTCCGCCACTGCAGGTCCAGCCCCATCTAAATAAAAATCGGGCGGGTCTTGCCAGCCCCCATATAACATTTGAAGAAGCTGCCCTCTCTGGACGAATACCAGGTACAGCAAGCAGGCTGCTTGGGCTTCGAAGTTAATGCGCGAGACGGGCTTGGTAATCTGCTTACTTGCCGGCTTCCAGAGAATCAAAGGTGACGTTCTTCGGTCCGGGAGCGTGAGGGCTGAGGTGATAGGAGTGTCCACCGGAGGCATTGCTGATAAGCTGCAGCTCAACCACATCGCTGCTGCTGCCGGTGCCATTGGATAGATCGAGAAGTAAAACACTGCAATAGATGACAACGAAGCCTACATGTATCGAAGTCAGTGGCGGCAGGGCATAAAGGCAGTCGCATTGCAACAAGCAGCCGAAAGCAGCAACAGCCACAAGTCGGATCAGCTCGACGGCATTGATGCACTCCCATCTCACGGGGTCACGGAGCTACACTCAACTCGACACGAAGGCCGGCGAGAAAATCGTCCGAAGAAGAAGTGCGAGCCGCTGCTGATTGATGCTCGCACTTCTGTCGGAAGGTGCAATTGGGCCGTCGCAAAACTGGGCGGCGATATGAAAGTCCGGTCTCCTCTACTAAGCCGCATTGAGCTAGGTCCATTCGCGACACGGTTGTTGGCATTAGCATGGACCGCAAAGAGCCAGAGAGTGGAATGAAGAGGAAAGGACAGGGAAGCAGCTCTCTCATTGACCAGAAGTGTTCCTTCAGACCTGTGCATGTGCCTGCACTGCACTTCCTAGCGACGTCACCCAAGCATCGGCATACGGCTTTTGCGTGCTTGCACGTTGTTCGACCCAAGCAAACAGACTACTGAAAAACGGTGCAAACCTGTGTGTGTGTTCTGCTGTGGTTCGTGCCCACACAATACCTTCCAGCTAGTATTTTTTCACCTCACAACTCTTCAGACTTCCTTTAAAAATCAAGGTTGGTACTAAGCAGGAGCCGAGAAATTGTGATAAGCTATCAAGTGCTGTCCTACCAGAAGTTGACCTCTTCTCCCTGCCCCCAAACAATTCTGTCGCTAGCCTAGCACAACGTCGGCAGCTGTGCAACATACTGCCTACACCAATGACGATGTCATGACATGACAACAAGGCAGAATCGCTGACGTCAGATGCCGAATAACATTGCAGCAGTTAAAACTAGGGTATGGCAGACTAGAGCCGCAAGAGCATACAGAGGATACTGAGCTGCAAAGATGCCCAGCTGCTTTTAATATCAATGTAATAACAACAGAGCACTTTTACAGTACCTGTAAAGAGAACTAAATCCCTTTGCTTATGCCGTTTACTTAAAAAAAGAAGAGTTTGTCAGCTGGGAAGGAAAGAAAGGATAGAGCCGATCGCCGACCATCCAACCAGATACCAGATAAGTAAAAGCAGGCAAGAACAAGAATGGCTGGCGACCACGATGTCGGCATCTCCGAGTGCTAATGCAGGCATCGGAAGTTCTCCTGAAGCGGAAGCACATTGCTGGGCACATTGCAGATAGAAGAGCTACATCTCCAGTGAAGCTACAGGCTATATATATATATATATATATATATATATATATATATATATATATATATATATATATATATATATATATATATATATATATATATATATGTTAGGTCACTGCTAGGCATTTCATCCAGTTGGTAAAATTAAAAGGGTATTTCTCCAAAAAATGTGCAATATCAGCTTATTTAACAGCCTCGTTCGTAAACAGGCAGAAAAGCCTTAGCGGCCATCACCACCAATTGCAGTTTGCAATAAAGGATCGCCCACTGCAGGATTCGAATCCACGACCTCGGTCGTGAAGAGTGAGCCCCTTACCTCCAAGGTATCGTTTGCAGTGGAGGATGCACCCGAGTCGAAACTGAGAACAGTTAAAAGCGCTTTTAGAAAGCCATTCGGCTCGCTTTCTTCTGGCCCCGAGAGCTACAGCGAGCCTCAATTGACTGGCCAAGAATCCTACTGCCAGTAGCAGGATTCGAATTCAGGACCTCGGGTAAAAAATCTGTTACCTCAGGGTCGAGAATCCGTGACCTCGGGGTCAAGAATCCATGACATCGGGGTCAAGAATCCATGACCTCGGGGTCAAGAATCCATGACCTTGGGCCAAGAATCAGCAACACCAACCAGTCAGTCGTACAGGCAGAGCCGATACAATTACAAGGTTCGACTGCCAGTTCTTACAATAGGGCATACATCCAGACATCTGCTTGATAAACTCGCCAGTATTAATGAACAGAAAGTTGGCATTGTGTCTAGAGTCTTGTAGTTTGGGTTCTCAGTCAAAAACTTAACTTATCAAGATTTCCTAAGCTTAACTAAGGAAGCTAAGTAGCTGAGCATCCATCAGTCAATGGTCAATCAGACAATGTTAATTCACTTATGCCAGTGGGCAGAGCTGGTGTGTGCTTGACCAGTGCACCGACCAACTTCAAGTAACAGTAACAAGAAGAGAGTAAGACAGAGATCTAAATAAATAAATTCTGCTGCTCCCTGACCTGTATCTGCCAAGTTCCGATAATCTCGTACCAATGATGTGCTCAATATCAACCTCTTACAGGCACTCTTGCAGGTCCTGTTTGAGCTCATCTGCAGTGTAACCTTTGCCTTGCAGGCAATGCGACCAGCCACCCAGTCACGCCCTTACGATGGCTAGGTGATGCCAAAATCATGCGAAACCAACGTAAAACGTCCGCTCTCAATCCGCTAGCACATAACGATTGGTCACTACAACGACTAAGTCGCTGCACGCGGCCATTTCAAGTCGATTGGAAGAGCCGTCGTCACGGCAGCCTGGAGGCACACAGCAGATACTGCATGGGTCTTGCATCATTGTGAAGAAATGTGCTCCAGTTTCTTTCAAAAGTGGGCTAGTGCAGAGCACTGAGCTCACACCAAGCGCGCTCACACCGAGTGGGCTCGCACTCACCGGAGCCTGCACTACGTGTGCACTACGTGGGCACTACGTGGGCACGCAGCTGCAGCTGCACCCGAAGCTCTCAGGGTTTGCTCGCGCAGAGCTCCAATAGGGAGGCTCGTGCTGAGCTGATCACCCGATCAGAGCTCAGCCTGTGCCATCCTCGGTGCCGGCAACAGCGTGCCCAACGCTAAGAATGAGGGAGGCAGCAAAATGAAACCTGCCGCGGCAGTGCTCGGAGCCTTTAGACTGCCAGGTTGCCGCATGGGTACTCGAATTGCACAGGCACACTCGCACAGCCACGCTCAGCCGAGAGGTGCTCGCATCATTTCACAATCGAGGTCACATGCTCGAGTCCTCCAGCAGGTAAGTCGTCACTACCCGAAGCGAGATGGTCACAGCCACTCAGTTGGTTGCTGAATCATCTCCTCTTTGCTTTCCTTTCGCACATGCGCACGCACACTCGCAGATGCACACGCAAAAATGCACATGCAAAATTGCAAATGCAAAAATTCCGCCCTGTAAGTGGCAACCCCTCCCACACACACACTCGCGCGCACACACACACACACACACACACACACACACACACACACACACACACACACACACACACACACACACACACACACACACACACACACACACACACACACACACACACACACACACACACACATGCGAGCCCTGAGAGCACACGCTCGCAAGCACCTACACAAGCACGTACACATGAATGCGAGCAGCTCAGCACGGCATGCGCACATGCTACACTCTCGCATGAGTACACAGGCTGGAGCTAGGAGCAGCAATGCAGTGTAGGCTTGCACTACCTGAGAGTGCACTGTCGTCGAGCGCGAGCTTGCAGCTGATGATCACGTGAGCGCTGGCACTACGTGCGGTGCCATCGAAAATCTTCCACGCGCATGCACTCACCTCACACTGGCACGCGAGCCGTTAGAGGCAGGGCGCGGGTCACCGAGAAATCGACCCGAGTACGCAAGCAGGCCTGCAGCCTGCCGGTCGCTGCCGAGCTTGGGCAGCACGGCAGTGAGACCAGCTGTTTCCGGCTCGACGTTCACCGACAGCGTAGCTGCGGCTGCCAGGCACGAGCCCGACGCAGTCAGATTGAGGCCACCGGCTCGGGTGGGTAGCCAGTCCGAAATCTGCAAAAAAACAAGACTGCTGACTGAGCTCGCTGGCTGGGCGTCAGTTGCCGTTCGGGCAGCCAGAAGCCGAGCAAACAACCGGTGCATTCTGCACGACAATGAATGACTAATCAGAGCTGTCTAACGACTTTGGCTGAGTTGCATTCAGGACCACAACCGGATGTGTGACACTTGCCGGTCGCAAAAGATCCCAAGGCTGCTGCTGAGACGGCGCGCGAATAACCGAGTGATAAGTCTCTGATGCGCGGTGCTCCTACACATGTGCACTTGTCTCGTGCACAACACATCTCTTTCTCACGTGGAGCCACCGGAGACAGAAGTAATCGACAGCAGAGTATGACTGTTAGTCAAGAGTTTCTAGCAAACCCTAAGTCTGGAGTATTACCAGTACTAGCAATGTACTAGCTACAGCTTATTAGTAGAAAAATCAGGCACACTGTGAGGAAACTTGACTCCAGAGCCTTCGAGCCTTGGGCAGAGGCCCTACGAGGGCTCAGACTGCCGGCTCCTGAGTGACTATGGTCGGACAATGGATGACTCTGCAGTCCTTCAAAAATCCATGCACTGGCAAGCATGTGTGGGGAATTCCATCTGCCATAAACTGCTGCCAGCTGTCGGGTGGGTTCGGAAAGAACAATAGCTCGACAGCGAAAAAAAACAATGCAAGCATGGAATATATGAGCTGCCGAAGGAGTCGTAGAAAGGAAGTAGGGGAGAGGACTAGATCCCTCGATGCCGGCAGCCATCTAATGTGCTAGAGTGCACAGACTGGCCTTGGCCCGCTGGTAGTTTCTGACAATAAAGTGCTTGGTGTTGGAGCCAGGAGACTGGTTGCTCGGTCGTGCTACCCAGCCTGGCGATAGGTCATGCAGAGGGCTGTCAACGCACAAACCCCCAGCCCTAGCTCTGCTGCAAATGCCTCGGCCTGATCGGATGCTATCACCGTACCCACGTGGCCAGGCAACAAAGCCCGAGCAGAATTTGACACACGGCTGGAGATCTTTGCCCGAAGTAACATGCCAACCAATCATTTACTATATTAGGCATCAGAAATACTCCAGACGAACAAAGAGCACTGGCGATAGAATAAGATGGCCAAGACAACCGAGAGCTGGCGCTCCAGATATACTCAACAGCAAAGGCTGAGAGACGTGCACTGCAGATGGGCGATGTCAGGGCATGCTCGATATTAGGCTGGCTGGCACTAGATCATGTGTGCCCATTGCTAAGTCGCAGGACTACATACATGGAGATTCCATCGGGAGGCCCGGAAACCCTGCTCCCGTGCATGCCAGCCGGCATTCTCATGTGATAAGGCACACGAAAGCGCCCGGACTGTGTGCTTACGCTCTACGCAAGAAATCCTCGAAACCCATCGATTCTCAGCATCCGGGCTGGCTGGAGCACAAATGAAAGCTGCAGAGCATCTGAGAGCTCGGGCTAGTCGGGGGGGGAGGAAGGGGCTACCCAGAGGCATCCTCTTTGGCAGCTAGAGTAATCGTACTTACAGGCTTGTTACAAAAATGCTAAAACCAAAACAATTTTAGCTGGAAGATTTTCCACTTTTTAAGATAATCACATCTTTCAGGGGGCTTCCAACATTTGTGGCATAAAAACGCATCGCATTTCTGCACTGCTATGTGGCAAAAGCGAGACACTTGTGTCCGCCTAGTAACCATATTTTTGGATCGGCCTTGGTGCAGCTAAAAAAAAGTGCCTCGTACCAAACTTAGCAGTGACCATGCTAAGGTGATGATGCTGACATTGCTGTATCAACAAGGCAAGAGAGTCGTGTGATAGGATGATGATGTCTTGAAATTAGCCAATTCACTTCGGGCTGTAAAAACAAATATACTGGGACTGGTTCGATGGCCCAAGTGGCTGGATGTGGTCGACCAGACAAGACCGACGCCAGGGGCTCACTAAGATGGCAGCACTTAAGAATAGAAGTGTCACATTTTGATGAAAGATGGCACGGTCATGCAAAGTCACTACAGGGATGATCGATATTGGTAAAGCTACAGGGAAGCAGGCCGATGGTTAGCAGTAGCTTATTGCATGAGGGAGCAGGGCTGTAAAAATGCAAGCGTTTTCGCATCACCTGTCCTACTGCAGACCGCCTACAGTGAATGGTCCCCAGGCCATGCCCATGGGACAGAGGACTATACAAAAACTTTGCTCTAGGGATCGACGATGAGCAGTTTCACGATATTTGGTAACAGGAAGCCGAATACAAGGATTAGCCGAATGAAAGATACCGAGTAGTTCCGGCACGACTGCCTTCAACCTACTGGAAAATTCGGCAGCCAAGCGGTTCTGGTTTGGGGCTGCTTTGCCGTGAAGGTTTTGGAACTCGGCACCAAATCCATGGGCATTGTTTACCAAAAACACTCGTACCTTCAGGCGGTAATGAAAGTTGGTTTGCACATCTCAAACACTCTACTCAAAGATCAGTGTACTTGGCAGTGAAATAGCGACCCCAAGCACACACCACCAGGTGAGGTGCCGAGCTGCAACCATTGCATTGCCTGCGGTAGGCGACCAGAGACAGCCTACCAGCTGCTGCTGAACAAGTAACGAGAATGCTGCAGCACACAGGGAACGAGAGCTGCAGCGGCACTTTTTCTTGTTTTTTACGAATCTGGTATAATGCTGATGCAGTAATCCAGCCACTCCCCAGATGGATCTGAGCCCCACGGAGCGTCTATGAGACAATATCGGCATGTGGCTGGCCATGATGTCCAGCCTACAGCATTAGCTGACCTTTGCAGTACAATTCGGCTCCTGCAGAATTCCACATCGAAGTAGAAAAAAAAGAGCTTTCGGCAACGACGCCTGGGCAGATAAGGGCGGTCGCAGAGAATTGTGGTGGGGCAACGCACACTTACCAACGGCAAGTGTTTAGTAGTGAGTTGCTGCATGCTGTGCAAAAATTTAGTATGCCTGGCATCATTGAGAATTCTCGTTTTACCCGAACTAAGTAGCAGCCACAGTAGATGCAGCCATTCTGGGTGGAATTTTTGCGACCGAGTGTAGCCGCAACACAAAGCAGCCGCTTTCTCTGTGAAGTGATAGCACTGCAAACTGCAGCGAGCCAGAGGCACCGGGAAAACTTCTTGCAGCGTCCGCCATCAAGCTACCAATTCGTGCCCTTCATCGTCACACTAATTGATTTGCAACCTGCTAGCACGGCCGTGACTGTACATTTTTTAATACTTCTAATTTTTATAAACTTTAAACTGTCGAGGAACTGAGAGTGCACACACACACACACATTTTGCCTCGAATAGGAGAAATCCTGCATGCACATTCTGGTTTCATTCAGCCTCCGGTTTACGGAATTTCCGGTTTTCCCTATTCTCTGGTTGTAGTTTCCACTCGATGGAGGAAGAGGAGGACTTCGAAGTCCTTCACATACACTCGTCACGATGGAACACGAGCCAGGCTATTGTAAGACCAGTGCCAAAAACCGCAAACGAAGGGCTATAAACAGTACCTGAGGTTCTTACCTAACTGAGGGCAACACCTGTTCAGGCATGTTAATTATGACAAATTTGCAGAGAGCCCTCCGAGATTTACTCTCTTTCTGGGCACTTGACATATGATGCAAAAGGAAGCATGATCACGGGGCTAGTGATACTGTCAGCATGCCTAATGCGGTTGCTGGTAACCTGCACACAGTTTCAGCATTCATAAGAATGCCAGCATGCACAGTGCATACGCGAACGCTAACAGGACTTACCTGCAAACTGTCGACTGGTACCGACGTCTCACGAGCGCCGCTGATATCGATACGACACGGCATGCCGTTGAATATGGCGAGTTGAGGAGTCGCCACGGCCGCCGCTCCAGCTTCGTTGGCATCCTACAGAGGAGAATGACCCGGTGGCACCATCACCATCGCTCGCTCCCTGCACGACTCGGCACAAGCGCGGTGGGCAACACGAAAACTTGCCGATCCTTCCTGCTTCCTCTCCTACCGGAAGAAATGCAGACCGTGGAAATGCAAATCTTGCACGAGCCGGCTGGGTCGCACGACGCGTTTTACAGAATACAGCCACCGACGGGTAGCACTAATGCAGATGGCGAGGCTGAATACAATCGCGATTGCACTAAAATGCTGCTGTTCATGTCTCAATACCAACTTAAAGATCTAAAAAAAAGTGTGCAATTGTTCTTCTTTCTGCCACCAATCACTTTCCGATAACTGGTGGCAGTACTTCATCGTCCTCGGCGATAAATGCCTGCAGGAGAAACTCAATAGCTGGCTAGCTGCCTGAGCACCAAGTTCACTCAAAATCGAGGTACATGCCTGGCACCCCAGACAGTAGTCAACCCAACCCGGCTTGCAGCATACAAGCAACCTTGCCCTTTCGCTAGCCAAAATCCTTAAAGATCAGCTGCCCTCGTGCTCTAACTAGTCACGTGCACTGACAGCACTCATTGAAGGCCGGCATTCTTTCCGGGTCGCGTGCCCAGCCTGTGGTTACCAACTGCTGCTCAAATATAGAGAGACAACAGTCTTTCCTAATATTAGAACTTTGGTCCTTCATCCGTCAAAAGCATGAGTTCCAATCGTTGTGACTGACAGCCAAAAGAGCTATCAATCAGTGACATTATACCGCCCTGCTTGTTAAAGAGTTACTAAAAAAATCTCTCTCGACGACACACTAAATAATCAAAAGATTTTTACAAAGTATATGCATGCACAAATACTAGACCAAAATACATAATACCATAGTCGAATACATATAAATACTCAAATCACACCCAAGTCTGCACCATTGACCATCTGCAGAAGCAGACGCACAATTTGGAGCGCTTGGAACATGAGATATAATCATTGCCATTGTATCTCCATCTGTAACTCCACAAAAACCACACAAAATGAGCACGTATTGCACTCCTGATGTTTCCAGATATTACACTCCTAACTTATTTTTTAAGAGTGGAAAGTCTTTACCGGTTTGTCAGTGACATATTTAAAACACTTTTATGGTAAGTTGCAACAGGTCTATGTACCTCATAAGGAAAACTGCTGGGACAGGGCAAGAGGACTAGTGGCCTTTTAGGCCTGGAAGACGGTCCTTCTAGAACGGCTCTGTCTTATCTAAGGAGAATTTGGAGAAACGCTCTGCCAAGACACCAAGTATCATATTACGAACGGATGGTTAGACATGCAGGTATGCGTAAGCCGTGTAAGTCATGCAGCATGCGATAAGGCAACTTTCAGGCTGCAAAAGGAGAGTGATCGATCTACCGGCATCAGAGCTTGCTGGCACTGCCGAAGCTGCAGTCCCATCAAGCTGCCTGCGGAGGCATACATGGTAGAACAAGATTTGCAGAGTGACCCACCCTTAGCTTCATCTCCAGCAGTCCTGCTGCCAGAAAGGCGAGGACTGCGAAGAACATTCCGGCAACCATCCGCTGAAGAGGCCTACGACAGAGCAGTTAGAATCGCGATTTACATACTTTTCATTAGATCTCACACGGTGAAATGAATTAGGAATAGCACGTGATCAGAACAGGCAGCACTGCTGGCTGCAGGCTTGCCGTCACGAAAATCTTGCCCAGCAGAAAATCTCTCCAGCTTAGCAGCCACGTAGCCTAAGTGGCTCAGTGAAGTGACAGTCAGAGATAATAGTAATAATAATAATAATAATAATAATAATAATGCACTTGATAAAGCGCCCTCGGAGAACTCAATCTCTCTCTAGGCGCTTTACATTTGCTGCAAAGGGAAATGCAATTGAATGGTAATATCATGCTTGATAAACAAACAAAATGAATAACATGGTTAGGGGCGACATGCACAGGGTCAGCACGCAAATGTGGTTAGTGGCAGCATGCACAGTGCCAGCACGCATAAGCATGTGAAGGACGAATCACAGGGACCCACTAAATGCTGTCCTAAATAGGTGTGTTTTTAAGTTCTTTTTTAATGTGGTCAGGTCAGGGGATGTTCTGACGCAGGTCGGAAGGGAGTTCCAGGCTTTGGGAGCATACGAACTAAATGCACAGTCTCCAAAGGATTTGAGGTTTGCACGAGGTATTTGTAGACTATTGGATTGCAAAAAGCGGCGGTACCATGCTTGGTCTGATGGTGGAGTATATCTGATAGATAGGCTGGAGCCAAAGAATGAAGTGACCTAAAAGTGAGCGACAAAACCTTGAAAGATACATGCATATATGCATGAAGGTGGATCGTCAGCTAAGATGAAGGACAGTCAGCTGCATGACTAGGGAGCCAAAGAGGCATCTTCAAAACTAAGGCCAGACACAGTAAGTTGCACTGATGGCGTTCGGCTTTTTGGGTGCATTAGGCTTAGAGTTTACTTCCTTAAGAAATAAATAAATACACAAATAAATAAATACTAGCTGATTTAACGGCATCTTTTTGTATAGCGACAGAAGAGCCTTGACGGCTACCACCACCGCTTGCAGTGGCAATAAAGGATCGCCCACCACAGGATTCGAACCCCACGACCTCGGGGCTGAGGTCGTAAAAAGCAACCGCCTTACCTACAGAGCCATTACGGCTATGTACCTGCACTCGGATAAGGCCAATTTGAGTGCAGGTGCCTGCTGCCTAGGGTAACTTTTGTTAGTAGGGAGCTAAGCATGGAATTAACATTCCTTCAAAGATCGTCATTGTGTGACAGGACTTAAAAAGTTTTGAAACATTGCCACGGTGGGTGCATGTCAGAGACCACCGACCAGGTATCTCATTCTTTCTGTCTATACAAGCTGCCACTTGAGATGTGGGATTTCAGTCCTCGGCCATCAACTCGTGGGGCTACGAACTGTCAAGATAAACCACGGCCCACCTGTTGAAACTGTTGCTATCTGGTCTCCAGCTACAAGCATGCCGAGTTTGCATCAATCGTTTAACACCTAATCGATGACCCCTTCCGATTTTGGTGAAGATGTCTGTCACCCTTTATTGACGAGATAGGTAATTGCTGAGACTGTCGATCAGATGCCCTCAGCCTCTGCTTTCTTGGCAACTTTTGGCTTAGACCAATCGCCCATTATCAAATCACAGTGGTAGCCTCATCATGCACCTCGCGAACACTAACAACATTTGCAGCCCCAATTTCCTCGTTCTCATTCCTCATTTCCTCACGCTGCTGATCATTCGATTGTATTAGCTGCTTCCATGCAGGAATATATTTGTGCAGCATATAGTAGTATAGTAGTGCTGTAGTAGTCTAAAGGCCATATAAGAGCTGAAGTGTTGAAAAGAGACCTCTAAAAAACAGCTCAATACTGGCATATACAGTGCATCTTGCCAGAGAGTCGGGATGCAAAGGCTAAGATCATCTGCATTCATTACATATTTACTGCGGAGATTAAGAGGGGGCATTTCTTTTTGAGACATGCATTTGGTACACCAGGTGAACTGTGACTCTAGAAGCAGATTAAAGTGGTTCGCTAATCCTTTTTTCAGAACGTACAGTAGGTTGGTTTTCATTAAGCAGCTGATAGAAACGACTTTCACCTCTAGCAGGGCTAAGCTTTGAAGCTGAGTCAGGAAAATTGACGATCAATTAAGTGGTCAAAAGGCAGCAGCATTGGACAGCTGGAATGAATGTGCTAAATGAACTCTGAATGGACTTTAAACAAGACTTTCTCGACCAGATTATAAAACTTTTGAACAGGACTTGTTCTACCAGAATGCTTTATATGGTAGAGAGATATGCTGGCCGAGCCCGATTTTAGGCTCAGGCTTTTCAATTCCTGACTGATATTGGATTTGCCTGCAACAAGTATGTTTGTTTCTAACGTCATCTAATTCAAGAAAGTTTGTCACACTAAGCGCAAATGCCAGCAAAACATTAAGTGCCAATGACGCCCAGGTGAGATGAAAGGTACTCCAAAAGGACTTGTATTCAATGGCATCAAACGCTACCGAGAGATCAAGCGGAACTAGCATAGAGATGCTAGCTATGGCAACCTTTCTTCGAAGGTCTTAGCACGTTGGCATCAGTGCAGACTTGGTGAGGTGATAAGCTCTCAAACCTGACTAGAACTTACTTGTTAGGTTTGAAGCTTCGATATTTAGTTTAAAATGATCTGCCACTACTTGTCCCCGTTTCTTTGCTAGGAACAGCAGTAGGCAGACTCGGTATGAAGCTACTACAGTTCTTCTGATCTAATGCTGACCTTCTACTGAGAAGCCCAATAACACTTTTTTGAAGGATGCAGGTACCAAACCCGTGGCTGACATATATACTATGTTAGTTCTGAAGAGCAGTACCAAATCAATGCATCTCAGAAGGAGAACCGTAGAAATGTGGGGTCCAGAGGACTAGTATTTTTCTTAGACTTGGGGCTGAACTTCAAGATGAGGTCACTAAAACAGGCTTAAAAGCCGACAGTTGAGTTCCAGCATGGAGCAGAGGGTAAGGAGTCCAGTGGGGGTGCTACCTAGGAGATACACTCTCTGATCGTATATATCATGTTGACAAAAAAGCTGGAAAAACATCTTCTAGAAAGCCCACAAATATCACCAGCTAAGCTGCTGACCTGTGAGAGGCTTAATGGTCGAAATCGGCATATTTTGATTGTGCAACTGTGATTCCGTTGCGTTTTTTTTACAGAAGTTAGACGAGGCCTTAGCTTGGCTAGATGTGACACGACCGAACCAATCAATCACAGCTAAGGAAACGACCTAAAACAGTCCTCCTATGCCAGTAGATGTCAGTTCTGACCTTTTGTATGATTTCTCTAACTTACGCTTAGTAGACCTAGCTAGTTTAACGTCTACAGTGAACCGTTGGCCATATGAGCAAGGGCATTTATTGTACTTAGTGAGGAGCAAAATTTTCCAGAACATCGGCTAGTGTCGAGCTGTAGCATTCCACCAGCATGGGTAGCTTGGGTCGAAGACGAACAGAAGGGGGAAATTGAGGGGCAAGGAAGAAATTGAAACAGCACTCTCAAGGATCTTTAGGTTAAGTGACTCATAGATGTATTTTGTTACAGTAAGAAGTGCAATTAGTGCCGACTAGATAACATCCAATTTTTTTTTCAAATGGGACACATGCATGGAATTTGGTAAAAATAAGAGTTGACAGCATACTATCGGGGGGGGGGGAGGAAGGTGATTATTTGATCGCACATGTGATCTTAGTGGTGACGGTGGCCATGCACTTGAGCCCCACGAGGGAATCAAGGCAGGGGCCAGTTGAGACACCAAAATGAAAGAATGAATGAATGTAAGAATCACCTAGTACAAAAAAAGGAAGATCTCTGGCACACACGATCGAAATGGAACGAGATACGTTGGTGTGACTGAAATTTGGTTTCGGACGTGGGGAGGAGGGTTCGCCTCCAAGAGAGGATATTTTGCATTTCTTCATTCTGTTCGAGTTAGATATCCGTTGAGATGTTGGAATGCTTTATAATTACTTCTGACGGTTCAGCTGTAGATGTATTTAAGATCTTTGGCTAGCCCCTGATGCTGAAGAGGGTGAATATCTGATGCACATTATTCTCCACACGGAGTTTTACAAGTAAAATGTTTTAAAAACTGTTCGTGCTGCAAGTTTTGCATAAATGCATTTGATGCTGACGGCAGCTTCGGTCAGCATCATTGAGTAACACACGATAGGCATAAGATGAAACCTGCAGTGATAGAGTGGGCAAGTGTCAGCTGAAATGGCATGGTCTTGGGTACTACAGCCTAATCCAGATAGCCAACATACCCTCAGCATAAGTAGCAGTCTCCCCCTCCGCTGGGATCACAAGCAGAACCAAACTGATCTTGACTGCTGAGCGGTGTCTAGAAGCACCCAGACGGCCCTGTTGATCGTAGCAGATATGCTATCGTTATGGACAAGCTAACCGCCACTCTTTACAGCGTGCCTTCCGCAGCTTAGCTTTACAAGCTCAAGAGCTAGACCAGTCGTACGCCAGCAGGCCAGAGTAAGGCCAGTGGTCCTGCTTACTTGCGCGCCACACGGGCAGGCCATAAGCACACGGGCAGGTGAAGCATCGCGAAGCCACTTAATTTGGGCTACCTGTTGGGGATCTTCAGTTTATTCATCGCCGGGTAGACGACGCTGTCAAGCAGCGGTATGAGCAGCAAGATGAGCACCGGATTTAGGATCTGCAAGTTCGGCGAAGGCAACTCAGGCCCGCCGGCGACAATGCAAGCCCAGGTGGAGCGCTTGCATCGCTCAACAAAGTGCAGGCAGCAATGCAGCTGAACAGCGCTCCTACCTGCATCTGGTCAGGCTTGATGCGCCACGAGCTCTGGAAAGAAAGCGCACCGAGCTCCACTAGCCTGCACTCAGAATGCGAGATGGCAGGAGAATCGAGACCGGGTGAAGTTACACCTGTCGGTGAGGGCGCGCACCGACTGACGAGCAGCAGAACCAGAACGGCTTATGAAATGAATATCTTTCGGCGACTACGCAGCAGTGCGCAGGAGCGACAGAGATGGGATAACAGACGAGAGCCAGGTCTGAGCAGCCGGTGCCCTCGCTTTCCCTCCTACCGTCACGTAGCCGTCCAGTTTGCTTGCTTGTATGGTCCAGCGGGAACCCTGAAGGAAACAAAGAGAAAATGGAGTGATCCTCACTGCAGCAGTGCCATCGCTTCGATCGCAAGGCAAGCTACGAATGATGGCTGCTGGGAGTGCAGAGCAAAGGAATAATAAAGTGTGCAGCAGCTTCGGGGAAGCTAAAACTGCAAAGACTGGAATGACTGGAGTGGATCAGCCAACTTGGTGCTATGCCCAGCGAGTCGTTGCAGGCTTGCTCGACGGCGGCCATATCGACCGATTAAGGCGTCCATGCCCAGCGACGGCTGCAAGCACTATAGAGAGGGGTGCGATTGCATGAGCTGGCTGCCGATGCCAGCTCGGTCTGTCCTGCCAAACTAGCACTTTTTGTGGGCTCGTTCCCAAATACTAGCGAGAACCGCCCAGACTTTGAGTGCAAAAACAGCTACTCGGTCCTTGTGTGGCTTTGTAGAGTCAGAGATGAAGGCATGTGACATTGCCTTACTACCCAACTATGTGCCAGCCTGCCATCTGCCCACAACATGCTCAAGCAATGCCTATCGGTTTGTCAGTCAAAATGGGTGTCTGAAGTTGTAAGCAGCAGTGGTTAGCATGCAACATCCGTAATGTATCAGTCTGCTCGTGCACACCCGAGTGCCAAAGAGCAGCATGCATGCTATAAAGGGTAGTTATATCTGGCAGGGAGTGGCGTTCATGACCATGGCGTTTGTGAACACGTGCTAGCGGTGCAAGTGTGTGTGTGTGTGTGTGTGTATGTGTGTGTGCACGTGCATGCAAAAGAATGTAAGCATGCACATAATGTTTGTGAGTGCCTTCACACATGCACTTACACGCCCATGCACACACGTTAGACACACACACACACACACACACACACACACACACACACACACTTACACTCGCACACACATGCGTGCACACACACTGGCAAGCATGCCCATAAACAGGCCTTTCGCTAGTCGCAAGGCCATTTTGGTCTGCAAACAGGAAGCACATAACCTGAGGAGTAAGGCTGCATTTGAATTAGTCGTTTGGAGATAGTGTGCAGTGGGTCACAGAAGAGGAGCCACGGTCTGCTTATCTTGCCTAGTTACATGAGTGGCTGGAAAGTGACCAATCAGACACCAGCCGCCATTGGCCCCCCAAGATCTTTCTGGTCATTTTTACTTAAGCGATGTCCGGTGGTGTCTCGAGCTCAACAATATTCAGTATAATGAAGCACTGGTGCTCCATATCAGCCAGATTATGACTTTCGAGGTGCTTAAAAATCACAGTTCTTGAAACTATAAAGACTAGAAACCTGTTAGGTGACTATCTATGGTTAAGTGTCGTAGGAGCCAAAGTTATAAAACAGTCGTGCTCTGGGCTTAATGCTAAGCTTGAGCTCTTGGCTTTGCACCAAGCGGAAGTTGTGAGAGAGGCTCTACGTCGGTTGGCAGTCCAGTGGCACTCTGGGCACCATGCGATAGTTGTCGTATATTATAGCTGATGCTGGACACCAGGTAACCATACGTTGCTGTCGAATAGACCTGCCGAGGCTGTGGATATGAACTTGTTAAAGTACCAACACTCTTCACTGCCACTGTGTTCAGCTACTGTTGGCATACCAGCATATAACGGTGCTGCACCTGTAAGTCACATGCCCTGATGCAAGGCTGCCGAAAAGAGCATTGGAAAAGACTAGCACAGTTACCAGAGCTGTGGTTGTGGCTATGCCATGTATGTAGCAATAACAAAGCTGATCCTGTGCATGTCACCCCTAACCATGTTATTCTTGTTGTTTATTGAGCATGCTACCACTAACCATTCGATCGTGCTTCCTTTGCACCAAATGTAAAGTGAGTAGAGAGAGATTGAGTTCTCCGTGGGCACTATATCAAAAGCATTTTTATTATTATTTGTTAAAGCTGCTAAGTGAGGTGCAATATTGCCAGGTGGGAATTCGGCTAGTTATTAGTGCCTGCACTCTGGTTAGGGCACCGGCAGCAAGTTGCATTGGGTAACAGTGTCGAATGTGAAAGCAAATTCACTGGCACTGAAGACAGATAGCTAAGCTCTGAAATGCCTTACTTCGACACAACAATCACGAGTAACACAAATATCACACTATGAAGGAAGGAAATGGCCAAGCTAACAGCAGAAATATTTTAGAATGAACGGGGTCCTAGCAGCCTATGCTACCTTCACCTTCGACAAATGAAGAACGTCATTCTTTGGGATTTAAATCCAAGTCACCAATAGTTAAGCCCGGGATGCATCCTACAACTGGCCCACACTTTGGAAAGGGTCAATAGAAAAGAGATGGTTCATGAGCTCAAGAGTGGAACCCAGCTGTCTCGAAAGCTCGGCAATGCTGCAGCTAAACGCGGGTTGTGCCAAGGCATGTACTGCTCTTGCAACACAAAAGGATATCTGACTACAGCCTCCGGAAAACAAGTACTACAAAGCAATCTGCAAATCAAACAGCCTCGTGGCAAGACGCATGCATCATCCAGCCACGGTCGTCTGGTCTTGCATTCTAATAAATGCGTAAAGGAGAGCTGATAAGACGGCTGATAGAATGGCCACTGAATACTTTCTATCAGGTTAGTTTTGAAAGAAATTCACAGCCAATGGCAAAGCTATTGCAATCTGATCTCATTTTTTTAATAGCTTCCTGGCCGGCAGGAACCTCTTAGAAATGCTTCCCCTCTCAACTGCCGTGCTTCTCCTCTCAGTAAAGCTAGCACACAACCCCTCCCCCACACCATCTGTCATACCCCTCCTCTCAGTAGAGTAAGCAAACGCACCATTTTTGCACCACAGATGCTCTGCAACTATAAGTCGAAGAGTGTAGCGTCGAAGGTAATAGTCCAAGAAATTGTCGGAACTTCAGTTAAGAGCCTTTGGTCAAGAACCTCTTTTGTAACCGAAAAGGATTGTTGCCATCTGCTTTTAAAAGTATTGGCTTGATTAACTATACAACTATCAACAGTAAGTATTAAAGTAAACCCCTTCCCCAACCACTATCGAGGTCACTGTTGGCGGTGTCGATGCTAATTGTTGCTGTACACCAACATAGGCTATGGTGGTTTTTTGCCAGCATCATTGCCAACTGCTATCCTGATTTGACTACCCTCTAATAAGCTTATGAAGTTCATAAATTGACAGGCCTTGTATAAACCCGTTCAAGCTACCCATTATTCCTGTCTTTGCACGAGTAGTCGTTTACAAATCCACTGAAGTTAGGTAACCCTTAGTTCCACTAAAGATTCATCTAACATATTCCAACGGTTATCTGTCTAGCTATCGGAATGCAATAATCACTTTAAAGCTATCTAGACACGTCGAAATTAATATTCTTGAAAAAGGCCTCTTTTATTACCAGATAGACGAATGCACAGGATAAGATGGCAAACAAAAAAGCATTCCTCGTGATCTCAGCCACATGAAGCTTTTCTTTTTTTTAGGAAGCAATCACGGCCACCTGCATTCAGTAGCTTGTGTACGAAGCCATTGGCTCTCCGGTGTGACATCATGCCATCAAACCACCACCAATGCACCACTATCGATTGGTGCATCGAAGAGTCATTCGTCCTTCTATGCAATGCTCTTGTACAGCCGAGCTAGTACCTATTATCTACCCCGGATGCAGGGTCGAAAGCGCTTGGCTCACTCGATGGTCCGGTCTTGCTCGCCGGTCTTTAGTTGTCCAGTTGCTGCAGCAGCATGGCTGATGAATCCCTGTGTGGCAGCAGTTGTCCTTCGGCAATGCGATGTTCTTTTTTCGCCAGCTGACCGCGAGGTGACAGCAATAGCGTTTCTGGGACCTCGTGTCATCAGAAAGTTTGAAGACCTAACCCTCAAGATGGGTTCTGTCAGCATCACTCCAGTGACATCTGCCTGTAATCTAGGCATACTATTCCAAAATGACTTCTCATTAGATGAGCATACTTCCACCACGTCAAGTCGGCCTACTTTCATTTAATAAGTATTGCCAAAATCGGGGCCTGTTTGGCCAAGATTACGACAGCCAAACTAGTTCTCGTGTTTGTTATGTCCCGTCTAGATTATTGTCGCATATAGGTTATTGATTCCCATTGTTCAAGGCTACCGACCGGTGCCCTTAATCATGTGCAGCTGATGCAAACCTCGGCGACCCATCTTGTCAGTCGTCGTTGGTGTAGCGGCCACATCGCACCCCTTCTCTTTGAGCCTCACTGGCTGCCTCGCTGTTAAGAATCGAAACAATATTATGACTCTCGGTGTGGCTTACAGGGCGTACCACTGGCTAGCACCAGCCTGCCTATCGTGCCTCTTTGATCCTTCAATGCGCTATCACGTTACAACTCCTCCCTCAGCATCTGGTCATCTTGCAGTCCTTTGCACTAAATTGGAATCTTTTGGTGATTGAGCTGAAGGCTCAATCATCGAAAGTCTGGAACTGGCTCACAAGTATGGTCACTACCTGTAATGAACTTGCACCCTTTAAGTCGCATCTCAAGCCATACTTGTGCCCTAGTGCACTTCTCCTTTTTCTGGCCCGAGAATGATACTTATTATGTTTGCATTCTTGATACCGGCGGCATGACTAAGCCTAGGGTTCCGAGTCCCTTTCGCCGAGTTCCAAAGCAATTGGATAGAGATTAAGTTCTCTTAGGGTGCTAAACAAACGACCTATTGTTGTTTACATAATTGCCATTATCCATATGTTTTCCCAGCCCATCCAACGGGTGATTAGGCAAGGTAAAAGATTGGTAAAGTAATGTAATGTATCTCCGTCTGTAACTCCAAAAAGTCATAAAGACCATGTGGGTGTTATGCAGGTGAGTTTTGTAGAGCGCACTCACAGCCTAAGCGGCTTTCGATACTCATTCGGTAGCCAACAACACTGTAAAGGGAACAGGTGAAGCCGGTGTGTTTAGGTGACTCGTATCAATCTTCAGTTCGCCCACTACTCCTCCAAACATGTTGTGCATCCGGTCTAGCTGTTGACATTTAGAAGGCAATCAGTCTGCTCATGCCTGCACTCTACTCACGAGGCACCCAGCGATGTGTTCCATAGTAATGGAAAATCACCTTCAAGTGGGCCACCAGCTGTGCAGTGGCTTTCTCAGCAGCTTGGCCCACTTGGTAAGACACCCAGATGGCTGGCTCGTTTCTGAATCCCCAAAGGCTCGGTAAAGTGCTGAGGTGCTCCAGCGTTAACATGGCCAGACACATCCTGAGTTGCGCGTGCCAGATCTGCGACACGAATTGCCCGCTCACGCAATTTTCCCACGGTCTTGTGCGTTCGATCATCTAGTGCTGGCTATGCCATCTCGTTTGCCAATGACGTCACAGCCATCACCGAAGGGCCAAATTTATTGGAGCCCACGAGCACTGTTCCCCAGCTGACAAGTTTTGTACAGTCCGTTTGTAGAGTCCATTTCAGACCGGATGCTAACAAAGAAGCACCGTGCTTATTTGGCTGAAGAAAAAGCACACATTCGGAAACTGACTCTGAAATTACTCACGCAAGCTCATTCAATCAGGATGCATGCCAAAGTCCAGACACACCTTGGCCTGCGATTGAGCTTTGCATACAACCACTATCGGCGCTCCCTCGCAGACGAGAAGGGGTCACTACTAGAAAACGTTCTTCCAACAGCCTTATCGTTCCTACCAGGGCTAGGCAATTGTAGTCTCGCTGTCCTTCAATAGACTCGAGTTGCTGTGCACAGATCGTCTCACTAATCAATAGCTTCTACAAGGCCTAAAGGTCCGATTTGGTGTGGTTTATGTCGATGTGCTGCATCTTTGAGTTTGTATCAATTAAGTCTTGGAAGTTTCTAAACCCCCATTTTAATGGTCAGTGTTTTCGGCTTAAGGTCATCACTGTTATCCATATGCATTAGACACGTTTAGGCACCACCGTCAGCCGCCAATGTATGCCACTCCGTGGCTGGTACCGACAGACAACACTAAGTGGGCTGCTCTTGTTTTGGGAGCAAAACCCAACACATAACACATTTTGTATCAAGCTCAAAACAACCAGAGGCTGCCGCGCAGTCCAAAAGTCGGCAGCTCTTTCCATCTCTATTTAATTTCTCTCCCCCTATCTGAATATATATATATATATATATATATATATATATATATATATATATATATATATATATCCTTCTTTCTCTGTCTCTCAGCGTTTCTTCATCTTTCTTTCTCCCACTGTGACGTAACTGTAACTGTTTCTAGGCCTATGTGACGTCATTGATACTGCCTATAGGCCTATTCGACATAACTGATTTCCTATACCCTGATTTAACAGTCTTTTTGTATAGCAACAATGCCTTTAAGGCTATCACCACCGCTTGCAGCGGCAATAAAGAATCACCCACCGTAGGATTCGAACTCACAACCTCAGGACCCAGGTCGTGAAAATCAACCGCCTTACCGAGTGTGCCATCATGGCTCACCATATGCCTGTTTGACGTCACTGCCACTAGGTGCCTGTCCATCGCTGAGCACTTCACGTCTTTTTTGGTTGCTGCTGTTCGTCGTATTAGCATTAAGATTTCAAGCCCATCAAATAAATATGACTACGAGAGAAAACCCGACAAATTAATTCCTCCCCTGCTCTCTCTCCTTAGCAAAAAAGCTAATAATAATAATAATAATAATAATAATTCACTTGATAAAGCGCCCTCAGAGAACTTAATCTCTCTCTAGGCGCTTTACATTTGCTGGAACCCACTCAGTTCACCAGTATCTTACCAGCACTGCCAACTAGCCACTAGCCTAACTCAAATAAACACTTTTTTAACGAGAAGATCATAACCGCAGTAGTAATGTAGACACTAAAAAACATGCATCTGCCAGGTATCCAAGCAATAGATCAAATAATGCTGGAGCTACTAGTTTTGAAGCAAATCAACTGCTTTGTCATTAATTAGGCAAAGCAAACTCCCACTTCGTTTTGGAGTGGACACAAACTGGGTTTCACATGATTTGACCAATCAGCACAGCTTGTATGTTCACGGTTTATACTCTCCCTCTTGCCGATGTGATTGCCAAGCACAATCTAGGATATCACTTTTATGCAGATGACACTCATTTGTACCTTTACTTTAATCCCTCCCAGCCTTCGAGCATCTCTGATTCTTTCAACTCCCTTGCTCCATGTATTGATGACATCCGCACAAGGATGGCAGCAAACTTTCTTAAACTAAATGATGATACAACTTGAATTATTAGTTATGGGCAAACCAAGTGTGATTCAGAAATTGGAAAGGCTGACTCTCAAAATCGGCTCAGCCAGCAAATCTCCTGTAGAATATGCACAAAATCTGGGTGTCATGTTCCAAAGTGACCTTTCGTTAGACGACCACATCAGTTGCACAGTCAAGTCTGCCTACCTTCAGCTACATAACATTGTTAAAATCTGGGTTTGCTTAGACAGGGATACCACATCTGAATTGGTCCATGCATTTGTGACATCACATCTTGACTTCTGTAACTCACTGATTGCTGGCCTACCGGCATGTGCAATCAGGCGATTACAGCTGGTGTAAAACTCTACAGCTGGGCTTGTTTGTCGTGAGTGTCGCAGTTGCCACATCTCACCACTTCTCCCCGACCTGCACTGGCTACCAGTCAAGCAACTTATAGAGTTCAAGGTTTTGTCGCTCACTTTTAGGTCCCTTCATTCTTTGGCTCCAGCCTAACTGTCAGATCTACTCCCCCACCAGGCCAAGCATAGCACCACCCGCTTTTCGGAATCTAACTGTTTACATATACCTCGCAAACCTCGATCCTGTGGAGACCCGTGCATTTTGTTCGTATACTCCCAAAGCCTGGAACTCACTTCCAACTTGTGTCACGACATCCCCCGACTTGACCGCATTTAAAAATAACTTAAAACACCTATGTAGGACAGCATTTAGTGGGTCCCTGCGATTCGTCCTTGATGTGCTTATTCGTGCTGACCATGTGCATGTCACCCCTAACCATGCTATTCTTGTTGTTTATCGAGCATGCTACCACTAACCATCCGATCGTGTTTCCTTTGCAGAAAATGTAAAGTGCCTAGAAAGAGATTGAGTTATCGGAGGGTGCTTTATCAAGTGCATTATTATTGTTATTATAACTGTGCGACCCATACTCTGTTGGCACATAGCTTATGTTGGTTAAAGTGGCACACTCGTAGCTACAAGACTTGCATGCCCGGCCGATGAGCAAGCACAGCCTGGAACACGCCACATGCAAGCCGATCATAGGATTTCGTGCTAGAATCCAGCTAGGACCTGCTGATGAGGACTTGTGTGAAGCAAGATAGTAAAAAATCCTAGCTGATTTAACAGCCTCTTTTTTATAGAGACAGAGAAGCCTTGACGGCTGTCACTACCACTTGCTGTGGCAATAAAGGATCGCCCACCGAAAGATTCGAACCCACGACTTCGAGATCGAAGTCGTGTCAAGCAAGCGCATTACCCAGTGTGCCATCTCGGCTCACCGTGGTAGGGTAGCATTATCAAGATGAGTGGTCGGTTCAATGCCAACCACCACGGGGCGCCTACCGGGTGTGGGGGGCAGGGCTAGGGGTGGTGAGCCGTGATGGCACACTAGGTAAGGCAGTTGCTTTTCACGACCTCTGTCCGAGGTCGTGGGTTCGAATCCTGCAGTGGGCGATCCTTTATCGAAGCTGCAAGCGGTGGTGATAGCCGTAAAGGCTCTTCTGTCTCTATAACAAGAGTGGGTTAAATCAGCTAGGGTTTATTTATTTATTTTAAGGGTTCGGCAGATGGAGGTGGGCAGGGCTGGGGGTGGAGCAGGGCTGGAAAAAGGACGTCAGCTTTCATTCTGCAGCTCCCTAGCAAACTTTCACTCATGCCAATGAGGTGAACAGCACAGATCTGCCGAACAGCTACTGGAACTGGCAAAAATCGACGGTGGGCGGTTTTTCCGGCGAAGCAGCAAGACTGCAGGCAACTCACTCACTACTTAACGTTCACTTGCATACTACCAGGGTAGGGACATTTCCCCCTGTGGACTATCCCGTCCCCCTACCCCCCCCCCGACATTCCCCCCACAGGAATTCCTTGCGGACATTCCCCCTGGGGTAGGACATTTCACCCCCTATATGGTTTAGGGTTTAGTGTTTAGGGCAGGCTGTGTCTCTGCTGCTTATATCTGCCCTTGCTCGTATTCCTTGCCTTTAATTGGTGCATATTAGGGTGTACCGAGGTCTCTTGAGATCAAGTTGTACTCAGTAGACCTCTGAGGCTTCGCACTAATTTGCAGGAACTCGTGGCACGCCGTAGTAAACAAATAAATAAATACTGGCTGCTTAAACAGCCTCTTTTTGTATAGCGACAGAAGAGCGTTTGGGGCTATCACTACCGCTTGCAGTGGCGATAAAGAATCGCCCACCACAGGAATCGAACCCACGACCTCGGGACCGAGGTCGTGAAAGCAACCGCCTTACAGTGCGCCTGCTTTGGGGCTTACGAACACGTGCCTGGCGGCGTTGAGCAGGACCGAACTCCAGCGAGATCGAACACACAACTACCGCTGCGCTGCCGCAGCAGTCGCTGAAGTTGCAGCTGCTGAAGTCGAAGCTGCCGCCACGGCTGCTCACTTCATTAGAAGCCATCCTTCCAATCCATCCATCCTTCCAATTATACAGAGTTGATTTTATTTCAATGCAGCGTGAACTTCATTCATTTTGATCCTTTATATATATATATATATATATATATGTATATATATATATATATATATATATATATATATATATATATATATATATATATATATATATATATCAGTATGCTTGGTTATACCTTCATTAAAATAGGGGGAAATGTCCTACCCCGAGGGGGGAAATGTCCTAGGGTCCACAAGGGGGGAAATGTCCAGGGGGGAACGTCGGGGGGGGGGGAGAATGTCCTACAACCATACTACTGCTTGGGCAGGTACATGGAGCAATCGATGAATGAGCATGGCCTATGGCTTTGTAGCGTTCGGCTAATTGTCGATCGAGTTTTGTTGAAGAGCTGGTTACAGTCACCAGTGCTGCACGAGCGATTGCGTCAGCAGACGCAGCAAGCTGCGAAGCACGGCGAGTAAGCACACGACTGCGCTGAACACACGTCGTTCTACTATTGCTCCGGCAGGCATAAGACGTATGGTGTTCGCGCCAACCATTAAAGCTGCTCAGTTTGCCAGAAGGCAAAATCTCCCCTCACTTTACTGGCCGTTTCGTAAGCTAAGAGGGTATTGCTTTCTTTGTTTCCGGTTCTTCTTACAACCCACACATGCAAACGCTGCGACAGGAAAACTCGGCACTAATCCGGGTTCACCATGGTGTCTGCACCCTGGTCCCGTATATAGCTGCTTACATAATAGCTATTAATAGCTGCTTAAAGTATGGCCTTCAAACTAGTTAGACGAACTGGAAGTCCTTGGAAGCGCTGGCAGTTCGACAGTGGTGGCTTGCCCTTTGATGCTACCATTCTCGATCCATATTACACACACACACCACACAAACACACACACACACAAACACACACACACATAATTCATTAGCATTTTGCCCTAATATAATTTAAATCTCTATTCAGGCGCTTGACCTATGCCATGGGGCTCGAGCGCATTACGTCAGTCATCAAATACGCAAACCTTGACCTTGGTCGAGGAAAGCACTTTAACCTCTGGGCTAAACTAGCTCGTGAGGTAAGTGGCTCCTTCGATGTTGACCCTGTTTCATTAAAGATATGTGTTACTCAAGTGCTCCAAAAGCTGACCTGTGAGGCTTGGCCTCAGAGATCGTTGCTGCCTTTTCAGGTTTAGAAGCCCCAACTAAAAAAACCTCTCTTAGATCAATGGCTTGCCCTACTGTGTGCACTTGGCACTGCACTGCGGAGCTGCAGCGAGAATAGTTAGCTCAAGCGGTCGTTTTCGCTGCACCTCGGTGGTCAATAGAAATCGATGGTCGCCAGCACTGGCTGTGTCACTTGCTTCCGGTCCTGCCCGAGTTCCGCTGGCCTGCTTCGAGGCTTGCCATTTCACCGGCGTCTGTCGCGCGGCATATATATATATATATATAATAGGGTCTCATACGACAGGTATCTGCACAACCACACAATTTCGGGTTTTTTACCGACCTGGTAGATGAGCTCGCTATTCATTGAGTCAAGCGGACAGTGGGTCCGGTTCCAAGCACGGACGTACTACATGTGAAATTTCATCCTCTCATTCAAGGTCAATCAGGGTTCACCTGAGCCACTTTCAGATCAGCTTAGTGCGGCAATAATTGAGAGCCACCACGGCAGCTTCTGGCACGGCTGCACTAAGGACACCGGCGCCGATCATCATAACCGGCCACTGAGGTGTCAGCCTAGCAGACTGCTGAGGTGTCAGCGAAACAGACCGCTGAGTCGTTAGCGCTCAGGCTGTGTGCAGTGCTCTCATTCGGAAACCGAGCGATCAGCCGAGCATTCAGTAGGAGCAGGAAGACCGCAGGGCCACCACTGATAAGCCTTGCGGAGCGCCGGCGCAGGAGGTGCGGCTCCACCACAGTGCCAAAAAAAAGCAGCGCACTGCGCTCGCGACACGGCCTCACCTGCTGGTCGAATAGAGCCCAGAAAAACGGCAACGGCAGGAAGAGGAAGAGCACCTGGTAGACGGCGCGCATGTCTTGCAAGAACGACATCTGCAAAACAATTCGGGGAAGCTCGGAGGCGAGCGACTTGATGCAGCAGAGCAGACTCTCGCATCGAGCAAGTGTCCCAACATAAGGCCATCAGTGCCTCAGCACTCCTGTCCCTGGAGTGCTTTGTCCGTGCGATTACTTGCACGTATGCAAGCGTGAGTGCGCACACGCCTCGACATTCATGCGTGCCAAGCGCTCGCATGCACTCACGATTACGAGCACTTCAGCTGGGCACAGGCGTTGATACGTTCACGTATAGAGAGCCACAAAGAGGCAAATGCAACATGTGATGGCTTTGCACTAAACACGCGTTCAGGGCCACTTATGCGTGCGTGCACACATATTGCACATGCACACGTGTGTGCACATGCGCCTGCAAGCACATGAAACGTTGATTCGAGCAAATAATATTGTCGCACGTAGGAAGCGGTATACTTACGTCATACTTGTCATTTGCATAGTGAAGCCAGTGTTCTTTCGAGCGCTCCTTGGGCTCAGTTCCCATCTTGTTCTTGATGGCTCTCTACAATCAGTGCATCAGTGATGAAAAAAAAGTCGGCGCCATTGAGCCGTAAAACAAGTTTAATGCAGACCGAAATATAATTTACAATATCCGTCCAACAGGCACAAATCAGGAGTTACAGTCTGGCAAGACGACGACGGGGGGGGGCGGGGATTGCTCTGCATCACTAGGCTTCACATGCCTTTCCTTCCGGGCCTCTCCGTCTTGCCTACAGCTCTCGGCCTCCACTATCAATCACGCGCTGAGGTGAAGGTGACAGAAAAAACCTACCACCCAGGGCATTCGCCAGAGCTGGCATGCACAGCTATAATCGCTTGAGTCCTTCAGTTTGCACGTTTAGGGTAAAGAGCCTCTCAGAGTGCTACTGCGGCATTCAGTGTCCGTATACGTCGGCAAAGGATCACATCCATATGACACAATTACCCTGATTATAGTTATGGTCTTTATCAGTTGAATACCGAAAAAACCTTGCATTGCGAGTGCATCCACAAACCTTCGAATCATTCCAAACATGTGCTTTAATGAAAGGGCGTGTAATGACTGGTGATAACATGCACTATTTTGGTAACAATAAGCACATCAATCAGGACAATTAAATAACATGAATCAAATGCTCTGAGCCGAGATGGGCTCCTCAGCTTCTTTGTCAGGTTGGACAGATGTCGTGAAGTCAGTCAGTTAGTGATTCCCCGACTTAACATAGTATCTAGCTGCAATATTTAGGACAGACAAGCATGGCTTCGTACTAACTGTGAGTGTCTTGTTGCGCAGGCAGGAAAACCTGCGAGTAGAGTGTAACCAATGGACGGGCCACCTTGGTTGTGGAATCCATATCTAAACAACCCCGAATTTTTGCACAACTGTATATGCAACCAAATATTGGCAGACTTGGTTGTGCAGCTGACGTCATCTGGTCATCTGGCCTGAGGTAACTTTAGAACAGAACACCCGGATTCTGTGCATATGTTACAGGACAAGCCCTAGCCGAGTTTTACTTATATTGAGTGTTGGGATTTCCTGCTTCTGACGCACGCTTCGTTGCTCATAACTATTAAATTGATCGTATAGTCGTTCAATCTGAGACTTGTCTACTGTCATCCAAGTGCGAATGTAACCAAGGCGAGGAAGGTAGCTGGGAGGGCTCGAAGTGCTGGAAGGCAGGAAGGGATCAGAACACAGCAGTGTGTCATCTGCTTAAGAAAGAACACAGCAGCGTGTCATCTGCTTAAGAAAGAAGCCTAGATTGTCTTAGTGGACAATTATATTGGCAAGTGTGACAGTGTAAATTGTGAAAAAAGAAGTGGATCAGGGATAATTTCCCTGAAGGATCTCATCCTTAATAAGCTCACCGAATGAACAAGTGCAGTTGTCATCTAAACTCTGAAATGCACTACTGCAATAGAGCCTAATATTTAATCTGTTAGTTATGCAGGACATCAGAATTTTTAGGCAGGCATTTAAGGAGGACAGCCAGCACAAGGTTCAGAGGACCACTAGTCTTCTTGGACTGAGAAATGAACTTTGAGGAGAAGTCAGCAATGGCTGATTTGAAGGCGGACTTTGAGGTAAAGCAAGGAAAAGCATTAAAGAGTTAGCAGGGATGTTATCTTAGGATGCTCTCTCTGATCTTGTCTTTCTTTGCTACAAAAAAGCTAGAAAAATTATCTCCTAAATCGCTATATAAGGTATAGTACTGACCCGGAAGCGATTAAGAAAATCATGGTTGGTTCACATCAGCATTTCGAATTGCACATCTGTAATTCAGCCGTGTTCTCATAGCTAGTATGGCTCCCGACGACCTATAATAGTCTTTGTATGCCAATCGATGGACAGTCAGTCTTGATTGTGCAAGTGTTTTTTCAAGCTTGCGCTTAGCAGCTCTATCTAGTGTAACGTCTGCAACAAACCAGGCGCGATTTGGGAAAGGGCTATGTAGAGCTTAATCAGGGAAGCAAAGTCATTAATAACACTGGCAAGCATCGTGTCGCAGCCTTCTACGAATGAGAGCAGGTCAGCAGGGGGAATTGAGAAGAAGAGCCTAGGACGATAATTTGCGACAGCATCAATGCCATTGGTCTTGAGGCTTTGCAATTCACAGGTAACTTCTGTATACCGAATGAAATGCTGCATAGAAAAAATAGGCCCCATGCACAATTGAATATACACAACTTAATTCTGAGCGGGAGCTGACAGCAACGATAGTGGGAGAATACTGGAACGTAGGTGTGACCTTCGTTGTGACTACCACCTGCTTGACTATAGGAAAAATGAACTGAGCAGATGAACGAAATTCGGCAACTAGGGGTCAGTTGGATTATCAAAATGAATGTTAAAATCCTCCCCACTATGACAGGTCATTTTTGGAAGCAGAATCATGACCATTTCGGGGCAAAGGCAGGTCATGTGAACGAATGGATTTTTTTTATTTACTGCAATATCAAGCGCTGCGTGGGCCCATTAGACAGAGAGGAACAAAATGCAGCACTTTCTGCAGCTTTTTTTTACGGGTCTGCAACATCTACAGCACATAGAAGCATACGACTTGTTGTACACTAATTTCATGCCTGCAGCCTGCACAGGAAGCTAACATGGACAAAGATCATCTGAAGTACCTCTGAAATATGGAGTACCTCAGGGCTCAGTGCTAGGTCCGGTTCTTTTCACGGTTTATACTCTGCCTCTTGCTGATGTGATTGCCACGCACAATCTAGGCTTTCACTTCTATGCGGATGAGACTCAGTTGTACCTTTGCTTTGATCCCTCCCAGCCTTCGAGCACCTCAAATTCTCAAAACTCACTAGCTGCATGCATTGATGACATCCGCACATGGACGGCAGCAAATTTTCTAAAACTTAACGATGATAAAACTAACTTACTAGTTATGGGCAAACCTAGTGTTATTCAGAAATTGGAAAGGCTGACTCTCAAAATTGGCTCTGCCAGCAAATCTCTAGTTGAATCAGCTCGGAATCTAGGTGTCATATTCCAAAACGACCTCTCGTTAGACGACCATATCAGCTCCACAGTCAAATCTGCCTATTTTCAGCTTCATAGCATTGCTAAAATTCGGGCTTGTTTAGATAAAGATACCACGTCCAAGTTGGTCCATGCATTCGTGACATCCCGTCTCGACTTCTGCAACTCACTGCTCACTGGCCTACCAGCATGTGCGATCAGGCGATTGCAGCTTGTGCAAAACTCTGCAGCTAGGCTTGTCTGTCGTGAGCGTCGCAGTTGCCACATTACTCTACTTCTCGCCGACCTGCACTGGCTACCAGTCAAGCAACGGATTGACTTCAAGGTTTTGTCGCTCACTTTTAGGTCACTTCATTCTATGGCTCCAGCCTATCTGTCAGATATACTACCCCATCGGGCCAAGCATCGTACCACCCGCTTTTCGGAATCCAACAGCCTACAAATACCTCGTACAAACCTTAAATCCTTTGGAGACCGTGCATTTAGTTCATATGCTCCCAAAGCCTGGAACTCCCTCCCGACCTGCGTCAGAACATCCCCTGACCTGACCACATTTAAAAGGAACCTAAAAACACACTTATTTAGGACAGCATTTAGTGGGTCCCTGTGATTCGTCCTTGATGTGCTTATGCGTGCTGACACTGTGCATGCTGCCACTAACCACATTTGCATGCTGACCCTGTGCATGTCACCCTAACCATATTATTCATCTCGTTTGTTTTTCAAGCATGATTTTACTTACCATTCAATTGCATTTCACTTTACAGCAAATGTAAAGCGCCTAGAGAGAGATTAAGTTCTCTGAGGGTGCTTTATCAAGTGAATTATTATTATTATTGTTAATATAACAGCAGCTGGCAATAGATGGAGTCTGATATATCCTGCAGCTAGCGAAGCTTCGAGACGATGCCCAACCAGCCCACCCAGTCCGACAGAGGCTGGCCGGATGTGCATGGTGTGTGGTCGTCTGGATAGCTGGCGAAGCCTTCTCGGAGGCAGCAGCCTGACCCAGACAGATTAGGGCCAATGGTATTCTCGTGCTTCAATATAGCTTCTGCCCAATGGGGAACAAATGTGAAACCATTCGAAAGGGACCAAACGTGTGACGTCACGGCAGCAGATCGTATGCTGCCAACATAAGTAAAGTGAATTGACAGAGATTTAGTTCTGTGAGAGTGCCACACAAATGTCTCATCGATTATTATCATTGCCATTATTTAAACTGCACCTACGTCGTTGCTCACGGGCATCACCTGGTGCAGGCGGCGACTTACCACAGTTGCCACGACGAACAAGCCCAAGGTGTTGCTGGTCGGAGGCACCTGCCTGTACAGCGATCTGCCTCCCAGGAACAGACCCAGTGAGGCCACCATGAGCGCGGCGGGCACGCCGAACGCCAGAGGGTAGCAGCTGCTGGAGCCCAAGCAGTGCACGTCGGCTGGAAAAATAGATGCGCTGCCGCTTCCGCCAGCTGCGCTAAGCAAATACCACGCGACGGCTGCGAGGCTCGCTTGTCGCCGGCCCCGTGCAGGAAACAGTGGAGGCTGCGCCGTCGCAAAGAGGCTCGCGAGCAGTGAGCACGGCCACCGGCAGCCACGAGCCGGTCGGCAGAGCTGCCAGGGCCGGAGCAGCCTGCTGCACTTCCGGTCGTCCGCCATCCTATGGTCGGTGATGCATCGCGGCCGAGTTGGACTGTTGGGAGCGCCGCCCCGAGCACTTCCCCCAAGAAGTGAACCAACCCCCCCCCCCCCCCCGCAAAGCTGGTGCGCAGGAAGACTCGCGCGGCCGCCACGAGACGACCATGGCTGACCTCGAAGCACCGGCGTGATGAACGTGGACAGAAGACTTCCAAAATTGATGGAGAAGTAGAAAGCCGAGAAAAATATCGACAGCTCTTTCTCCTGCAAGGAGAGGCAACTTGCATGCCGATTCGCCCACAACGCAGCGATCGCCGGTGCAGCCCAGTGGCGTTCGACGTCAACCCCGCCCAACGTCTTGCCAGTCGCTGACGACCAGAGTCAAGCCGAGTGAGCAGGAAGCCATTTGCCGATTTGGCTGTGTTGGGGCTGATTGGAAACCACACGTGATCGAGTGCGCACGCGACGGCCGCCGTGCATGTCAGGCGCTGCAAGGCGAGTCCAGCTCCTGAGAAGCATGTACACGGCATCCAAATATCCCTTCCTCAACCGTCCACGGGCTATTGACAGAGCGGACGCGTCGCTAGTACCGAGCCCTGGTGAATCGACCACGAGCGGCCACGAAGACGGTCCAGGGCAAGGAGTCATTTCGAGTACACCTCAGCCTTAGCAGCACTGCATCGTGCACAGCTCGCGATGATCTCGGCAGCATGCAGTGCCTGGATCAATTGTGTCTGCTCACGCAGAAGCATGCTTGCCAGCTCGACCACCGCACGAGATGGGCGCTTACCTGGCCAGGATCAAACTGATCGCCGCCGAAAGCCGACACGCATGGCTTTATGCCACCGGTGCAGAGCGCAATTATAAAGAGCGCTATAAGAGGACCGGTCCTGCAACAGTGGCAGCGCTTTCGATAATGAGCTGGTCTGGCTGAACTACATGCACACAAAAACCGCTCAGCAAAGCCATGCAGGACAGCTACAACGGTTTGAACTTCGACTGCACCAGTCCTTAAGAGCTAAGGCATTCGACAATACAATATAGCAACAATATCTATTGTCATTAAATGCCATCGAAGCCACACTGCAAGAGTCGTTTAATTCCAAGACAATGGCAGAACAATAGAATCAAGAAATGAATTCGACATGACACGTTGAATATGGGCACATCGTAGCTTAGCAGTCGGATTGGCTTGCACTGCAGCAGAGGAGACGCAGCACCGAACAAATAAGAACAGCTAAGCAAACACTTTAAAACCAAACCAGTAAATGATCAGAAAATGAGACACAAAGGACTCCACCATAAAAACCCGACCATCAGAGGATCAGAAGCCTTTTTTGTCAGATAACTCCTTGATTGTCTGACAGTCCGATCAGCATTTCTGCGCTTACAGCCCCCTCGACGCACACCGACTCTCACGGACCAGGAGGCATCGGGCGCACATCAAGCATCCTTAGGCTGGTTTTCTGCGAAAATGCGTCTCTCTTGCAGTATGCGAAACACAGCATCCTGATTTAGAGCAGCCACTTGCCTACTACATGACTCTCACCTGTGCTGTCAGTAAGCACTCTCACGTGTGCGTGCTCGTGTGTGCGTGTGCATGTGCTGTGCGTTCGGTACACACGCATGTTATACGAATGTGTGTGTGTGTGTGTGTGTGTGTTGTGCGAATGTGTGTGTGTGTGTGCGCGCGAGCAGGTGTAGGTGTAAGTGCGTGAGCGCGCATGTGTGCGTGTGGGTGGATGGGGGAGTGTGTAAGTGGGTGGGTGTATGCCTTTTCATGTGTGCCTGTGTGTGTGTGTCTGTGTGTGTGTGTGTGTGTGCGCGCACGCGAATGCATGTGCGCTCATGTGCCCTCAAATGCTCTCATCGGCACCAATTCCGATAATTAGCATACACAATTTGATGCAAGTGACGCCGTAAGAAAGCAAAGCCCAAAGAATGTGTCATCATAGAGGAATGATACACCTGTTCTCACAGCATGCGGTGGGTCCTTGCGATTTGCCCTTTGTTGTCACACTGTACATGTTAATACTTACCATACTTGCACACTGACTACGTGCATGTTACACTTATAAACATATTGTGCTTGTTGACATTCTGCATGTTACCACTAACCATTTGATCATGCTACCTTTACAGAATATATAAAGAGCCTAGAAAGTAATTAAGCTCTCCAAAGGCCTTATATAAACACACAAATTATTAGCATTATGACAGAGGGTCATTCTTCAGACCTGTTAATATCTCGTTCAATGCACGACAATGAGTTCATGCTCGAGCCACATAGCATCTCCTACGGCGAAGGTAGCATCTGTAACATCGAAGCCTAGCGGGAAGGTACTTATACCACACGACACGGGTCGTGGGCTTCAATCCTGCAGCACGAGATTTTTGTTAGTCAGCTGCAAGTGGCTGATAGCCATTGACGGACGCTCTCCTGCTGCCATACTGGTATATGAGGCTGTTGAATTAGCGAGATCTCTCGTCACTTTATTCTTAACATCTACACGGAGAAAGATAGCACAAGCTCCCATACGGGAAGGCGTGAGTCGGGCAGCCGAAGAAATAGGGTGTTCGTTCCAAGCACTTCTCCCACGGGTGCCAATGTTCCACTTCGCTCAACATCCATCAGGATTATGGACAACTGCCTAAGGGTGGCAAAAACTGAATTTGCACAATGCCCATCTCTAATTCTCTAAAGCTGCTCTCACTGTGTAACCAGTAACATTCTATGGAGCAAAAATGACAGGAATGCCAACAAGCTAGCCCTGCTAGATCTATCAGCTGCTTTCGACAGTATTGGTCAAGATATCCTACCTGGATGGTTGAGAACAACGATCGGTCTGGCAGACGAGGCACTGACAGGATTCAGATCGTACTTGTCCGATCGTGTTCAATCCGTGTCGTGTGGCGAGCCAGGTCTCATTAGCTTTTTATATTTTGATAGAGTGGTATATTTATATAGAGTGATTATTCTTATATTAGCTAATTTACCAGCCTAATTTGTATAGGGGCAGAAGAGCCTTAACGGCTATCACCACCGTTTGCCGTGAGTAATAAAGGATCGCCCTCTTCAGGATTCAAACGCACGACCTCGGTCGTGAAGAGGGAACACCTTATCTCCTGAGCTATCACGGCCCCGATCCACCAGACCCTTCAAATGTGCAGTCCCACAAGAGTCAGTTCTTGGTTCGTTGCTGTTCTCCATTTATACTGAACCACTGAGAAAAGTGATTCGGCTCCAAGGAATCGGCTATCACTTTTATGCTGCCGATACCGAGCTGTAACATGCAGCAGTGAACGATAAAATGAATGCTTACATTGCAGACATTCCATCATAGATGTCGGCAAAACAACAGAAGGGCTACTCATAGGACACCCCAAGTGTGTGGCTGGACTAGACGACTTTGCTCTTCTGATAAGTGATGCTATTGTGCTACTGTCAAACTGTGCTCAGAATTTAGGTGTTCGTCTTTGACAAATACCCATTTTTTGAAATTTCCTAAAGAAGACTGCATCAAAATATAGCCATCACGTTGGATCCATATCTAAATTTAAGGACTACCGACGATGGTGACTTCAAAGAAATTAACTAACTCCCTGTTTCTGTCTCGGCTAGATTATTTCAATTCCAATTCGGTTGGGCAACCGAAAAAGCCACCAGGCCACTAAAGTGGGTGATGAATATGGTTTCGGGGCTAGTTAACAAATCCCAGAGGTTTGGCCAAGTGCCTCTGCTGAAGGAGCTTCGATGGCTTCCGGTTAATCAACAGATAAAGAGTAAAGTTCTTACGCTGACCCACAAGGCCTGCCGTGGCTCTGCTCATTCAAACCTAGCTGAACTGCTGCACCAGTTTCAGCATCCTCGTACCCTCAGGTTCTCTATGGATAATAAATTAGCAGTTCCATTGCCATGCTTAAAGATCGTTGGCAACAGAAGCTCGTGCTCTGCAGGTACTACACTGTGGAACTCACTTCCACAATACTTATGCAATGACATATACTCTCCTGCTGCCAACTGTGGCACAGCCTTTTCAGCCGTCCTGAGCTGCTACTTCCATGCCACTCACTATCTCAACTGCTCTCCTGACTCAGCTATGGTTCTCCCTTTCACATTGTTGTGTGAGATGAAGTCTGTTGGCTACAGAATGGGCACAGACCGCTGTTTAGGCTTTGTGTGCTCTATAGAAAACTCTCCTCTGTAAAACCTACTTATTCTTTGTAGCTTTGTACAGATGAGATACATTACACATCTATGCATGGCAAAAGCCAAGTGACCAAAAAAAGGGTTTCTGCATGAGCAGCCGGCTGAATCTATAATGATAAAAATAATAGGACACATATGTTGACCTCAGAGAACTTGATCTCTTTCTATGCACTTTACACATGCTGCAAAGGAAGCATAGCAACATGGCTATTGATAACATGCACAACATCAGTACGGACAAGCACACATGAAAGTATTCACACATGCCCAGGTAATGCTGTAACAGATGCGTTTACAGCGTCTCCTAAAATGTCGTGAAGTCAAGAGATGTCACGACATCAGTCGGGGGGGGGGTAGCTCCAGGCTTCGGGAGCACGCGAATTGAAGGCACAATCTTCATTGGAATTGGGGTTGGTTCGAGGCACAGCTACACGACTAGATTCAGAAGAGCTGTTGGTGCGATGCCTGACCTGATTGGGAAGTAATAGACAGGTAGGCTAGAGCAAGAGACTTAAGGGACCTAAGAGTGCAGGGCAATACCTTGAGGTCTATAATCTGCTTGATGGGGAGCCAGTACATACCGGTGAGAAGTGGTGTAATGTGGCACTCACAACGGACAAGCCTGGCTGCAATGGTTTGGGCCAGCTTTAAGCACCTTATTTCACAGGCTGGAAAGTTTGCAAGCAGTGAGTTATAGAAGGCAAGATGGGATGTAAAAAATGCATAGACCAACATGGATGTGGTATCCCTGTCTATGCAGGCCCGGAGTTTTGCCCCTTTAGGTAGCTGATAGAAGGTACAATCGGCTGTGGAGCTGATGTGGTCGTTTAGTGAATGGTCACTTTGGACTAGATATGCTGGCAAAGCCCATTTTGAGGGAGAAGTTGTCCAATTTCTGAGTAATACTAGGCTTGCTCATTCCTAGTAAGCTGGTTTTATCATAATTCAATTTGTGACAGATTGCTGCGATCTAGGTGGGAATGACAGCAATATGTACAGCACGGATTGCTAAAAGGCTGTGAAGGATCAAAGTTCGGGTGCATCTACATGTCCTCTGCATAAAATTGAAAGCACAGTTTGGGCTGGGGGCTTATATCGTCAAGAGGGAGAGTGTGAATTGCAAAAAACATCCCAGAGGCTTGGTGTACCTATACTTTAGAGGCTCATTGGATTACTTTTGACTGTTAACATCAATGCTCTTCAGTCCTCCATTTAAATAGGACCTAAACCATTGCAACGTAGTGCCAGCGATGCCCAGGCTGAGATGAGATGAGATGGAGGATGACATGGTGCAGGATAATAATAATAATAATGTACTTGATAAAGCGCCCTCAGAGAACTTAATCTCTTTCTAGGCGCTTTACATTTGCTGCAAAGGGATGAGGGGCACACGAGAAAGACTTGGTGATCAACAGTGTCAAATGCTGCCGAAAGATCTAGCAAAACAATCAGAGAGACACTACCTAGGTATTTGCTCCTGAGAAGGTCGTTATGTACCTGCAGCCAGATGAAATATCTGCACCGCTCCAAATTTTACACAACTTCACTTCTTGCCTGGTTCTCACTTTCACGCAATGAAACTGGCCGGTTCAGTGCTCAAGTACTTACAACTATCAGCTTCAAGCCTTTATTTCTAGGCAGCAAAATAGGCTCACGAGTGTCTGCTATGGAGTACTAGTCCATTGGTATCAAACAGACAGTAATCCATCAAGTCTACAGCAAACCACTGGTGATCGTGTTCCATGCTCCAAGAGCATATTTGACGTTTTCAGTGCCAGCAGTAGGCAAGTAATCCTTGCAAAATTCTCGGCTGGCAGGATATAATTTAAGAAGTGCATATAGCTTGGACTCCCACCCATTCTATCACGAGGATCTTCACTCTAGTATTTGGAAAACGGCTAGGTAGTCTATTAAGACAAATGTTAGGTTCGTATCGTTAAAGAGGTGAACGTTCATAAAACTGTTGGTCCTGTATGATCAAATGCTAAGCCTAAACCGTGGCTAGCAGCTAGTAGTTGAACCACACGTTGGAATACTAACGAACGCTCACAATGTGGGCACACGTTGTATATAGGATCGCTAAACAGCTTGGTCTGGTCAGGTCATGCATTGAGGCACTACACAAAGTAAACATCGACCTTCAATACATAATCAGGTTGCCAAGAGTACAAGTATGGGAGACGTCTCTAGTGGATGCAACAATATGCAAGTATGGGTCCATGCTATTTGCCGAGCACATTAAGCTTGTAGCTAACCGCTGAAAAAGGAAGCAAACTCGGCAGCAAATAGGTAGAAAAACTAATGAAACAGTAACCACTGAATTCTGGCACTCATCTGTCGTTCGCTGAACTGCTAGGCTTCCGATTTGTTAACGTTTATTAAGATCCGCCTGCACATACAAGCATTTTGCATGCTTAACTATTCTGAAGGTGATAGCACGAGACAAAAACTAGTATGGCATCAATGTAAAAAAATTCAAGACCGGCTGACTCAAAAGTCTCATTTACACAGTAGCAGAAGAACCCGGGCGGTTATCGCCTGCCCTCGCAGCAGCTGGCAATGAGCGATTGCCTGCTTCGTGACCGGAACCGCAACCCGAGTCAAGAGGCATGTGCACCTCACGTGCCCAGAGGCACGCTGCCCAGCAAGACTCCGTAGGTCAGCTCCCTAGGGTTAGCAGCAAGCAAAAGGTTCAAGGTTGGCCATGTTAAGATACTTCGGGAAGGCCCACGGTCTGCAAGCATTTGCCCATCTTTGAGCGATGGAGAAAGAGGCCGACCGTGACAATGCAGTAGCTGCAGGGCAAGCACTTGCATTACCTTTCAGCAGGTGGGATAGCTGTCAAGGACATCATGATGTTCCCAGCGGCATAAATGGCCGAGACGTAGAGAATCGTTCTACAATATGAGATGCTGTCATGGTGCACGGCAAAGGAAGCCAGCAAGGCCCGGTGCCTAGTTCGATGTGGTCGCAGCAGGGCAGAAATCAGAAGTAGCAGCAGCAGCAGGCCACGTGGCATATCGGTGCATCCGTGCATGTACAATGCACTCGATTGGCGGATGGTGGTTTTGCAGAGTCAGCCTACGATAGCTATTATTGTAAATATAATTCATTTGTATTGCGCCTCAGGAGAACTTAATCTCCATTCATGCGCTTCACATATGCCACGGGGCTCGAGCCCACGACCTCAGCCAGACCTTGGTCGGGGCAAGCAAGAAGCGCATGCTGTAGCGCCAACAGAATCTTGACTGCTGACGGTCAGCTATCCTCATCAATCGAACGTTATTAACCCTGGAGCAGCAACGATTGTGAACTGCAACTAAGACCGGCGCACCAAAGACGGACGATGCTAGGCCGAGGAGAAGCGAGGGCTACTCTTCTGACTCTCTCCGACAATCAGCCCAAAAATGTTTAGCCCTAAAAATCGATAAACTGCAGAGTTATAATCGGCATCTCAATTGCATCATGTCACATTCTATCATAATGCCTTTACAGTCACGACCAGGAGATGAATTTGTTCGCAAGAAAAGTTTTCGGCTCAACTTGCTGATACTGCATGCAGGCACAGCATCGATCGACATGTTACAAGCAAGTGCACTTTATATGTTGCTGTCAAATGAAATCGCTGGTCTGCAGATGGTGACACGAAAAGACACACGTAGCACATTGGCACGGCCAAAACAAGAGCAAAATTCAGTTTAGCACACATGCCTATAAAAAAAACAGCAGTCCTGACAGAAGGTATCAAAATTGCAATGAACTCCCTGCATTCGGCCCAAGAGCGACATACACTTAAGTTTTCGCCACATCGCAGCACACCGCTAGCCAAAATAGCACAGGTCAGTCAGGCAGCTATGTCCTCAGCAGCAACAAGATGGTGCTATACAGGGCAGCCTTGCAGTTGCATGCTAAGCAACAAGAAGAAAGTGCTGTGTCAGGTCCATGCTTCCCTACCCTAGAGTAGGCGGACCCACTGACATTCGATATGTCCGGCTGGGCATTGCCTTACCCCGGAAGGGCAAAGCCTGGGGTAAGCTCCCAGAGGCCCGAGGACCGGAACTTGGGACAGCATGCTCGCTCTCTTTCGGCTGAAGCTCTCGACGGTGGTGGACGTCCGCTCCGTCTACCACAGAGTACTCAGCTAGCCGGGTCTTGGACGGCATACGGTTGTACTGGTGAGGCGGTGTCCTACGACGGTGCGACTGTGGAAGCCGACTGAGAACTAACACGTTTGTTTGCGCTTGCGGTGTCATGCCCCTGTAGTTTACCTTGTATAGGACTTTCCTCTGTAGACTTGTTGAGTTACCCCTTTGTATAGCGCATGCGTGTGTATTATATAAAGTGTTGCGTACCCGGTCGATCACGCATGAACCACAGTTACCGCAGGGCCCGACGTAACGACCTAGAACGGACATAGATAGTAGGGGGCCCTATTGGGAATAGGCTAGTACCCGTGAACTCGGCTGCACTTCAACGAGAATGCAAACTATAGGCCATACCTCAGCCATGCATCTTGCGAATAGATGAGTAAAGAAAATAAGTTAGTACGTTGAAGTTGGGGGCTAACGACTATCAAGATGCTACTCATCGTTTGCTGACACTACAGATGCTAGCACCTTCTACAGGCAGCATATTAACCAGCACCAGTCGCACGACATTCATGAATAGAAATCATGCTTCTGGCTTATTGATCACGCTTCCTGGATTCTGAATTGTGCAAATTGGCCAATAAATTTGAATCTAAAATTAAGGCACACATGTAAAAAATACCAACGTCAAACATGTGCACAGAGAACCATCAGTGCCCGTGTAACTCTTTTGACAGCAGGCAAGGCAGCAAACCTATAAGAACTCTCTATACGCAGCTGCAAACAACAGAATGTTCCAGCATGTCATGTAAAAATTCGCCCGTCCAACGAATACACCAGAAGAACCTTCTGAACTCTTCTCCCTTCCCAGACATCCGGTTGGTAGTAGCTCAGTCAGTTACTACTGATTGCCACATCTATAAGATAGCATTGGTAGCCAAAATACATTCCCCCACATGACACAAACTGGAGGTGTTTGACCACCCGAACCAATACTCTTGACAATTTGGTTTAGAAATTCCTTAAAAATCGCTCCAAGTGAAACAGACAGAAAAATACTTTTCAGCTCACAAGTGAATTTTGTTCTGGCCCGTGATTGAGAAGAGCTTTATAGTCCATTAACTAGAGTGTGCAAAAGCACGACTCCGTGAAATTCGGAAGATACATATTAAAACTCCAAGCACAGTAAAACGTTATAGGCAGCTTTTTCTTCGCTTTGCAAGTTTGTTTATGCAGAGCACAAGCATACACAGTGGATCTGAATCTTAGCTCAGCAGCAAGGTGCACTTGCACGTCACTATACAAAGTCGCTGGTTAAAGTTTCACGGTTTTCAATTATTTATTGCCACTGCAAGCGGGCGCGATAAGCTCTGCTTCTGCTTCTGACGCCATATAAATGAGGTTGCTGAATCGGCTGACCTTTCTCTTCTAGCACAGATTATATTCTAGCACAGATTATATTCTATCACAGATTATATTCTATCACAGATTATATTCTATCACAGATTATATTCTAGCACAGATTATATTCTATCACAGATTATATTCTAGCACAGATTATATTCTAGCACAGATTATATTCTAGCACAGATTATATTCTATCACAGATTATATTCTATCACAGATTATATTCTATCACAGATTATATTCTATCACAGATTATATTCTATCACAGATTATATTCTATCACAGATTATATTCTATCACAGATTATATTCTATCACAGATTATATTCTATCACAGATTATATTCTAGCACAGATTATATTCTATCACAGATTATATTCTAGCACAGATTATATTCTATCACAGATTATATTCTATCACAGATTATATTCTAGCACAGATTATATTCTATCACAGATTATATTCTATCACAGATTATATTCTAGCACAGATTATATTCTATCACAGATTATATTCTATCACAGATTATATTCTATCACAGATTATATTCTATCACAGATTATATTCTATCACAGATTATATTCTATCACAGATTATATTCTATCACAGATTATATTCTATCACAGATTATATTCTATCACAGATTATATTCTATCACAGATTATATTCTATCACAGATTATATTCTATCACAGATTATATTCTAGCACAGATTATATTCTAGCACAGATTATATTCTAGCACTAGGAGGCCTCCTTGTGTATGCACAACTGCTCCGCCACATCATGATGGGGCGGAGCAAAGTAGTGTCAAAGCATATTTCACTGCCCGCCCTAGAGGCGAAAATGACGATTCAATCGAGATAGCCAGTCATAATAATAACAATATTATATAATAAATTGGATATGGTGCCCTCAGAGAACTTAATCTCTTTCTATGCACTTTACATTTGCTGCAAAGGAAGCACTATCGATATAGCCCCACGAACAAGAGCTCAGAAGGCCTTGTCTGACCTTGGTCTGGTGCTCTGCAGATTGAGCATGGTAATACTGCGCTGGGGTGAGGTCAGACTCCAACTACCAAATTCGGAGTGGATGGCATTATGCATGATTTACCACACCCTATATGCCGGCCACGGACATCACAGCTAGTGTCACGGGCCTTATCAAAAGCTCTTGCAATCTCCCGCAAACGCAGGCAGCAGCAGCAACAGCTGTCTTGAAGCCATACACCGAGTACGGCAATCGCCATGTTCGATGCCCACGCCTGACAGAAATGCATGCCAGTGGCGTTTCTAGGCAAGCTGACAAGAGCAGCCAGTCGGTCCTGTTATGGCCAGTGGGCAGTGGGCGTGGACTTCGTTGGCATGTGGCAGTCACCTGCACCAGAACGACTAGCAAAGCTGCCCACTCAGCCAACGACAGCATACATAAATAACAGAACAAAAGGCCTTCCAGTGAGTCTAGCATGCCCGCCATGTGTGCGGCAGGGTACAGTGAGCTATGCAAAATGCAAGCTCGTGGTGTCTTCTCTCTCTTTTTTCTCACTATATATATAAATATGTGTGTGTGTGTGTGTGTGTGTGTGCGTGTGTGTGTCTTCTCTCATTATCTCGCTTGCTCTCTCTCTTGCTTTCACTGTCTTCACTGCCTCTCTCTCTTTCTCTCTCTCTCTCTCTCTCTCTCTCTCTCTCTCTATCTCTCTCTTTCTCTCCTCCTCTCCCTCTCTCTCTCTCTCTCTCTCTCTCTCTCTCTCTCTCTCTCTCTCTCTCTCTCTCTCTCTCTCTCTCTCTCTCTCTCTCTCTCTCTCTATCTATCTATCTCTATTTCCCCCTCTCTCTCCCCCTCTCTCTCTCCCTCCCTCTCATGACACGATGCGGCTCACCTGTACCGTCCCAGCCAGCCGTCGGCCAAGATGGCGCCGAGCACGGGCGAGAAGTAGCAGAGCATGGTGAAGGAGTGATACAGAGCCGTGCTAGTGCGCTCGCCCATCAGCAGGTACTGGGTGAAGTACAGAACCAGGACGGCTGCAATGAGCGAAAAACCAGCGATGGCCGTCAACCGACAGGCAGAATTGGCAGAGTTGGATGGCAAGGACCGTTGAACAAAACCATGGGAAGCAAACACTTGACAGGCGAGCAAGCTGGGCATCAACCACATTCGCAAGCACACGAAGACGACTGAGACTCGCACCCAAAACGCCGGAGACAGAGAGAGCCCTCGTGGACACTTAAGGATCAAATGCCGTGAACCTAAATAGATACACACTCGCCGTGCCAATACTTAATGCTGACAAGCGATGACCGGCAGGCGAAACCAGCCACTCTTTTGTCTGAATGCAGAACTTTGTTTATAACACGAACAAGAGAAGGCAATTTCGTTAGACAATTTGCTACAATTATGGTTGCTGCCTCCTTGCACGCAGCTGCATTGCTCAGCTTTAGCCTCGTCGTGCCCTCGAGTCCTCTGCGGACAGTAAATTAGCTGTTCCATTCCTTTGGCTAAAGATCGTTGGCGTGTTGAGGCTGTTGCTCTGCATGTCCTAGACTTTGGAACTCACTTCTACAATTCTTGAGCAATGTCATCTCTACTGCTGCCGACTGTGGCGCATCCTTTCTAGCCATCCAGCTCTGCTACTTGAATGCAACTCACTTCCTCGACTTTCTTCCTGACTCAGCTACACTTCTTAGTTACACTCGACTTCGCTACTCAGCTACACTTATTTTCTCTTTGTTAGGTGAGATAAAATCTGCTGGCTACCGTATGTACAAACCAAAAGCCAATTCGGTTTAGAGTGAGCCATAGAAGAATCTTCAATGCCATGTCACTTAGTCCTTGGGGTTTTGTTGCATTATAGATGGAGATACGTGTATATACATATATACATACATATATATATATATATATAATATTATAATAACTTATATAGATAATATAACAAAATATTGCATATGCATATTGATACAAATATATGTGTGTGTGCATATATATATATATATATATATATATATATATATATATATATATATATAGTATATATATATATATATATGTGTGTGTGTGTGTGTGTGTGTGTGTGTGTGTGTGTGTGTGTGTGTGTGTGTGTGTGTGTGTGTGTGTGTGTGTGTGTGTGTGTGTGTGTGTGTGTGTCTCCCATAACGACAGTTTTGATGGTGATCCTCTTTTCTACATCGTAAGTTGCTTTGCTTGTCACGCTGGTTTGGCTGTGTACAGGCAGCAAAATAATAATAATAATAATAATAATATTGCACTTGATAAAGCGCCCTCAGAGAACTTAATCTCTTTCTAGGCGCTTTACATTTATAGTTCTGCATAGATGTAAAGCCACGACGATGGTATAACGATGCTGTAAGGCCTTCCAAAGCAGCATGAACGAAGCAGAGGCACTAGTCACGTGTCAGACAAGTAATGAAAAGATCAAAGACGCTGCTTACCTTTCATTCCATAGTATGAAAAACGCTCGCAAAACTCTTGTCCGACGATAAAGAGTATGCTGGTAGGATATGTGTACTTCCCACATCTAAAGACCTGGGGGAGGGGCAAAGTCAAACCAGCATCAACGAGCGTCAGGCCATCGGAGCCAAGTTAGAGCAAGCATGAAAACTGAAGCAGGGCACTCAATACTGGACCAACTTGGCAGCTCACGAAAATTAAGACCTAAAGCTAAAGTGAAACGACCAATTATGACATTGACAAAGAGAAAAACAAGAGAAAAATTACTGTTGTGCATATGAAATGACACGATAATAACAATAACAATACATTTGTATAGTGCCCTCAGATAACTTAAATCTCTTTCCAGGCACGTTACACGTGCAATAATAACAATACACTTGATAAAGTAAGCCTGATCAAATAGTTCGTGGTAACATGCATAATGTCAACATATAAAAGCCAGAATCACACTGTATCGAGGAAAACTTCAGAGTCAGTAATGGGCATACGAGCGTTTGACTTCAGGTTTGTATGGGCCTACAGCCATTTTGCCCTCAGTGGACACTTGATTTTAGAGGCAGATGCCGTTACCGGCTTCCATAATCAGTATTAAGAATTTGCCTCTGCTGCATACAGTCTATGTGTAAAAATATGCTGAATGCAGTACAGATATTGCAAGTACATATTTTAAAACTGCTTTTCGTTTTAGAATTCATTAGTAAACACTTTGAAAGTGCCTAAGTCAGTGAACATACGATCTGCTGCACTTGAATCGGGTGTAGATTCTCATGATTTCCTGTTTACAATGTACACAGATTGCTAAAAAATTAGCAACTTTCCAAGGGCATTGCAAACCTACACAGTCGTTGTTATTTAAGGCTGGTACTATAAGACAACGAGGAAACTGCTTCTGAGACTTATATATCTTCTCTTGTTTTCTGACAATTTTACTACGAATTGAGCTATACACTTTCGAATGAGTGTTGGAAAGGTAAATTTTTAACTTCCATGTCACACCCGGTGTTAACAATGGTACTATAACATCAAAGCTAATCCAAGTTACTTAAGTTTGTTAACTAGCAAACTCTGAACAAAGAGCAATTTCTCGGACAACCATCCTAACATTGTATGCCATTCTAAGCAAATGCATCTAAATTGAACACATGGGTACTGCTCCGGTTGCCGGCGAATGACACCAGCCTCAAGCTTAGCCAGCACAGAATCAACTGCTTATAGCCTCACACATACAGTCTCACAATCTCTCTCTCTCTGTCTCTCTCTCTGTCTCTCTCTCTCTGTCTCTCTGTCTCTCTGTCTCTGTCTCTGTCTCTGTCTCTCTGTCTCTCTCTCTCTCTCTCTCTCTCTCTCTCTCTCTCTCTCTCTCTCTCTCTCTCTCTTGCTCTCTCACTCTATTCCCTTATACACAGTCTCGACCCACACTAACATACAGTTATCTATGTAAGCCACAGCATCAAAACAAGTATCTGCAAGAATGGCAAGCGACTGTTTACTACTGTTATGATGCCGCTCCGTCTTGTCTGAATCAGGATCCAAGACTGAATGCATATCCCGAAAAGGCAATTTTAGATAAGGAGGTCTCGAACGAACGAATACACCGGACACTGCCGCCGCAGCACTGACCTTGTGCGGTGGTCGCAAAAGCAGCTGCTCTTGCGAAGCCCTGGCTTTCCCTTCATCGGCCTGACTGCTGCGGCTGCCGCTGCTGCCACCAGTCTCTGCTGCCATCAGCGGAGTCAGTGCTGAAAACAGAAGAAGCCAGAGCGAGACGATTTCGCACGGGGCACGTGCCAGGACGAGTAGCCGAAGGGCTCGGTCGGCATCTAAGCATGGCGCCACAGCACACCTACAGCGGCTGCGGGCTAGTCACACGAGCCGGTCAAGCCGGCGACACGATCCGAGCCTGCCGCCGAGGCAGCGGTCTTTGCCGTCGGCTATCGGCAAGCGACTGCCTTGGACAGCACGAGCACTGCCGTCAATTATGCCGGCAGCGGCCACTAATCGCATGCAGAACAAGCTGCTTGCATTGAGTGCTCTAACGAAACCGAGCGTCACACCCTCTCGGCCGGCTGCTTGCAGTCCTCTATGTCATCGTTCGCCGGCCATTTTGCAGCGAAAACAGCTGCCTAGTAAATGACGGTGCATGAGGTGCCAACTTCGGTGCAACAACGAACGAGCCCAAGTCCATCACGAGAAAACTAGGAGCCGATTGAGTTACCACCTGACTGCCCTGCACGGAATGCAGGCAGGCGCTAGGGTGAGCCGGCTGGGAGGGTGAGCAGGGGGCAGTTGGGGCTCGGGATAGCGCCAGCTGGCCCATGCTCAGGAATTTGGCTGCATATCGGACCCGGAGGCGAGAGCCAACAACACGGCTGCCACTCCCCCACACATACACATGACAAGGCTGGGCAACCCTGGCACGGCGCTGCAGCACCGATCGATCGCCAGTTCAGCGAGCAGCCGGCAGATCGCTTGAACGATTTCGGAAAGCGCGGCTGCTATCCATCTCTGCGAGTGGCGTTTTCTATTGGGGCTCAGGGGGGAGGTGCATCCACCGAGCAGCCAGCCAGCCAGTGGTCTGCTAGTCATGCACTGGCTGGCCTCCCCCCCAGCTTAGCGATGGCTGTGGCGCAGTAGCACCCACCTTCGTCTTTGGCCATGACGCCTTCCTTCTTTTAGCGACGGTACGGATAGAGCGAGGACGAGGAAGCAGAAGGTGCTCACTCTCCCTTCTTCCGGCAGCAGGATGCGGTCGGCCGCCGAAGCTCCCGCAGCGCCGGCCGGCGGACGTGCCGGACGGTGCGGATGCGACGGACCGAGCACGCACGCGCGCGCACGTACGCTAGCGAGATTCGGCTTTTGCCGACGACTGGGGACTCGAGAGCGAGAGCACTGCGCAACGGCGAACTCGCTATCCTCCGCTGCGGCTTCGCTCGAGGTGTCTCCCACGTGCTGATGCCGAGGTCGCCGCCGACGCCGTTCAGCCGTCGGGTGCCGCCACAAGACGGCCGAAGCGGATCGCGAGCGGCGAATTGCGCGCGGCCAGCAGGTCGGCACATACGGCAGCTGGCGGCTGATGAGCGGAGCAGGCGGCCGGAAGCGCTGCACACGAGCCGTAGCGCGCCTCCGCCGCTCTCACCGCCATTGGCTATCCGGGTGCGGGCACGCCGTCTGGCTGTCGCGCTTGCCGGCTCGCGACCGGGCGGGTCTGACTCTCACGGAGGATCCGTCGCGGCGGTTTTATGGGCGCGCCAAGCCGCCGACCGCGCGGCCGCTCGATGCGGCGGGCGGGCAGGCGACCGCGTACTCCGCAGCTTTAGCCGCCCGGCCGAGTCTTGCGGGTCGCGAGCGCCGGCAAAGACGCCGGCAGCACCGGGCGGCGAGAAACGTTAGCTCGTACGGGCGGCGAGAAACGTTAGCTCGTACGGGCGGCGAGAAACGTTAGCTCGTACGGGCGGCGAGAAACGTTAGCTCGTACGGCCGGCGAGAACGTTAGCTCGTACGGCCGGCGAGAAACGTTAGCTCGTACGGCCGGCGAGAAACGTTAGCTCGTACGGCCGGCGAGAAACGTTAGCTCGTACGGCCGGGTGGTGTCCCATCTTGCCGCGTCCGAGGTCCGGCACCACAGAGCTGCCGTAGGACGCAGTGACTCGCAGTTCACCTCTCGCCCCGGACGCCCAGAGGACTCACGGGCTAGGACTGCTGCTCGACGTGCTAGTCTCAGTTTCGAGGCCAGACCGTCAAGTTAGACAGCCTTTCGGTCGGCGGGACGCTGGCTGCGTTTGCGCACCCAAAATCTCCGTCGCGCCGAGCGCAATCGGTAGGTGCGATTTGCAAAAAATTAATTCGCAGGTAATTATTGGCATTTTACCAGACGTTCGGCGCTCCCGTTTCGAAGTAGGCTGCGCGAAGAAGGAAACCTTTTTTGGTGCGGGGTGGATGAGGGCGCTCTTTCGTTTTTCTGGATATTTCAAAAGCAATTTCGTGGAACGTGACTGTGGCGGGATCGGCTGAGTCACGCGAGACCGGCGGTTGTGCGGGCGCATTCATGAGCTGGGCCGCTGCCATTTGTTGGCTCATAAGAGTTCGCTCGCGCACCGACGCTAAACTCGTGTGGCAGCGAAAACGTTTTGAAACTCTCGCCCTACGCTTTCGGGTGATGTTGGGCTGGCTCTGACGCTGCGCGAAGCAGTCCGGCATTTCGGATACCACGAGACGGAAGCACTCGCTCGATATGCCGCCCCGCCCCCTCCCCCCCCCGGCCTCCGGCCCTGGTCACCCGCGGAAGCCATTTGCGCCGTGCAATATCACCGATCTGAACTGGCTACTGAATCAGACAAAGTGCTAAATCGGACAGACTATGACTCATATATTACACCGGTCTGCATATCAGTTGTCTGTCATTTGTTATTATTTTCCAAATTTACATCACAAATGATGATTTATGGTGCATTTTGCTTACATTGGCATGGCACCCAAAAAGAATTACCCCCGACAAAATAGCCACAAAAAATAGCCCCGACAAAAATGCTGCGACAAAAGAGTCCAATATGATGGAGATCGACCAACTAGACCCAACGAAAACGCCCAGAATAATTAAAAAAATATTTTTGCGAATCTGTGAGGTGGCCGTTAACTACAGCATAAAAAATATTCCATTACGGTAATGAAAAACAACTTTTTAAAAATATTTCTTATTAAATGAGCTAAAAGTGAAAATGAATCAGAAAATGTATTCTACAGAGTAACAGTTCAGTCAGCCCCGACTTAAGACTAGGAGGTGCGAACTCGGCCACGGTCACACACACACAAAATTGAAAATCAAAATAGATCCTAGCAAAAATTTTAAATCCGTGCGCGGTCAGTTAGATATGACAAGGCCGCACATAGTAGGGAGGAAACGAAGTCTGACACCGTCAGAACGTATCGTAGGAGAACGTAGCCAATACCATTCTCAAATTACGAAAAGTTGACTTATAATAGGTTTTCCGGTCTCTATCTAGTTGGTAAGTCGCGTCTGACTGTAAATTAAGATTAATTTATTAATTAAACTAATTGATCTATTCCACATTTTGTTCTTACGTATTTGTGCTTCCGTTTGCTGCCAAGTTATTTTCATCTTTTCACGGCACCGCTCCTGTCAACAGACCATTGATTGTCATCATCTATCGGAATTCAAACTCACTCGAAAACTGTGAAAGGATCAGGACCGAGTAGAGATCGATATAGCACGTTTCCAAGCCGAGAGCCAGCAAACCAGAAGCATCGATGGCGAATACGTGCAACTTAATCGGCATCTTCAAACTCTTGTTCCAACCTACGGTGGCATTGAGTGTCTAGATTACCTCCGTAGACTCGCACACAATCTGAAAATCTAAATTTCTACTCAAATGATGTCAAAATATATCAATCTAAAGTTACGTGGAAATTTTTCGACTTGAATCTTTAACGTTTTACTCAAAAAATTTCCTGACCAATTTAATATTAATTGGTTATTTATTTTTATTACGCATTTATTATGTGTTAATTATTTAATATTATAGATACTCCCAAAGTATCTATTTAATTGAGCTGTTTTGATAAGGCTATTTTGTCTTAGACTGTTTTGTATGCAGGTTATTTTTAAGGGGCTGTTTTTCCTGGGCTGTTTTGTCGGGTCACCGCTTTGGCAAGTTGGGGTTGGCAGATTTGGTTTACCTAAGATCGGGTGAACTTTAATGTTACCCATTGTGCATATATTGGCTTTCATTAGGTTTACCTGTTACAGTCACTTAATGACATACATGTTGTGTGTTATTTTTTGTAGAAAAATTAGCCATTTTTTCCTTGATGTAGTAGCTTAAATCAACGGGTATTTGTGATTTACAATGCTTAGGTTGTGAAAGAATTCTCTACATATATTCTGCTACATCTGTGCGACATTTTGACAAAATAGGAGCAGCTACAGATTACTACATTCATTAAGCTGTGCTATCACGCCCACTGCAAATGCAAACTGGGAGATCAAGATAAGACACAGGCACCACATGTGGCGTGCAAACCGTGCGTAGAAAATTTGAGACAATGGTTTCAAGGTCAAAGCAAATACATAACATTTTGAATACCAATAATTTGGAGAGAAAAAGCTGACCATTGGATTTTTATTCTGCACCACTAACGTGCAGAGCTTCGGCACGAAGAATAAGAATAAAATTGCATATCCAGATCTACCGTCAGGATGAGATGCTGTACAGCACAGGGATGAGGTGAAAGTTCCTGGTCCACTTGTTACACTTGATATATTGACTGACAGTGATTCAAAAACAACTGAAAGGTGAAATTTAGGACGACTATAATGTTCTCGATAATCCAACATATAAACTAATGTAATGTCACAATCTGATCGTGATGACTTAGTAAGAGACTTTGACCTGCCCAAAGAGTCGGCTGAATTCCTTTGTTCAAGATTAAAAGAGCAAGATTTTCTTGCATCTGGGACTACATTTTTGTGGTATAGACGTCGTGCAAAAACATTTCTTTCGTACTTTTTGACAAAGGGTTCACTAGTCTATTGCAGCAACGTCGAAGGTCTAGTTAATCAAACGGAAACTTGCTACGATTCAACTGGGTGGAGACTCTGCTGATTCATCGAACCGCAATTTAAAGGGATTTTTACTTCATATTTGAAGCAAACTTTCCTCTTTGCCGGCTGCACATTCTGCACAGATGAAAGAGATCTACGGAAACATGAAAATACTTCTCGGTGATATTAAATGTGATCAGGACCAGTGGCACATATGCCGCAATTTAAGAGTCATTTTCCTTCTGCTTGGACTTTAATGTGGCTGCCCAAACTATTCGTACTTTTTATGTCTCTGGGATAGTCGTGCTGATGCTCTTCACTTCCAAAAGAAAGACTGGCCAGAACGAAACCATTTTGTGCACGGGAGTGACTGTGGGCGCAACATCGCCACAGCATGTCGCCCCGCCCTAGCCTGACAGGGCAGGAGTGCATAACGCCTCTGCAGCCGGGTCCTCCCCACTGATGGGGGGGGGGAGGCGCGAGTGAATGGCCACTCGGTCATGCGATCTTTTCCTGCCGGCGCTTTTATTCAGCTCTCGCAGTCGCGAGTGGACGTGTCGTCCGTCTCCGGCTCCCGCACACGTCGTGCACTGCCATTGAAGGGAAGAGCCAAGCGATTTCAATTACATCCTGTGGAGAGGTCAGTGGATTCGTTTACCATCGGTGCGTGCTGCACCGCAAACACGCTCGTCAACCTTCCGAGCGCTAAAAGTTGAAGACGACCCCTACTTGAAAACGTTCGAGAGCCTCCTCTTGTCGACAGAAGAAAGTGCCACTTTCTCCTTTGCACAGACAGCTTGGACAAATTAAAAGCTATGTTAAGGCCTTAAACCAAGGCGGTGATAACTTTTAAGTACTTACAAGAAATGTTTCCTCAAATTAGCAGGCAAAGATAAAAGCTGGCATTTTTGTTTGTCCACAGAATAGAGAATTGTTCAAAGGCACACAGTTTACATAAACAATTACTCTGTTAGAGTTGCAGGCGTGGAATATATTTAAGTCTGTGGTAGAGAACTTTTTCTGGAATCTCAAGTCTGTTGACCGCACGCGAATCGTTGAGTACATGATTCAGCAATACTTGAGTACATGATTATACGCGGCACTTGGCCACAGAATGTAAAGATACATTTTCTAAATTATCACCTTGACTGTTTCTCAAAAAAATTAGCAGCATTCACCGAGGAGCAGGGTGAGAGGCTGCATCAGGACATATGTAAAATGGAGCGTAGATATCAAGGGTGCTGGAATGTTAGCGATGATTGTCGATTACTGTTGGAGCTTGAAGCGCCTCAATCCAGCTGCTGAGCAGAGAAGACAGTCAAAGAAGAGAGGCAGTTTAAAAGAATTTGACTAAATCAAAGAACATTAATGTATAAATTGTACATAAACTAGATGATATTGTTAATAAAAGATTGTAAAAGCTTTATGTAGTGCATGCGAAAATATTCTAATAAAAGATTGTAAAAGCTTTATGTAGTGCATGCGAAAATATTCTAAAAATTTTAATTGTTAAAAATTCCAACGTGCTTGATAATAAAAGAGTTGCAGATTTTGAAAGAGCATACCGAAATTTGCTTGAATCGCCTATTAGATTGAAAACAATTGAAGAAAAGTTTTCATTTGCAGGGAGGCCAGTGTAACTAGTGGTTTCTGAATTGAGACGGTTAGGAGCCGATGGTGCGACAATCTACGATCAAGGCAGCACAGAAGCCAAAGCTACGCATTAGGCGAGAAGTTGGAGCTCCAGGAGTCGAGAGCTCATTTGAACTGTAGGCTTTGAGCCGTACGAGAGTTGCTCCGTTGTTTGCAGGCCGGTCTTTGTTGCTGCCTTCGTGTACCGCTACTGTCGGCATACCTGAGTGCATTGGTGTTACACCTAGAAGTCGCTAGCCACGGTTCAAAGGTGGGAGGCTTCGTTAGTTGTCGCTCGTCGGCTGAGACTAGCGCCGTTATGAGCGCTGCTGTTGCTGCGACGCTTGCTGCCTGGTTCTTTCAGGACGAGGAGGCCGCCCGCCAGCTTCTAGCATCGGCTTCGATATTCTGCCACTCAGTGGTAGATCTGAATCGTTCGGCTGCACCTCGAACCTGTGGAGACTGTGCCATCAGCTCCTGTGCTCCCAAAGCCTGGAACTCGCAGTAGTCCGACAAGACATCTCTGCAAACCCTGACTTGATACCTTCAATAAGGAAACTAAGAACCCGATTTTTCGCTACAGCATTTGCTCTGTCCGTGTGGACTGTCGTTTATGCATTTACGGGAGCTGAAAAGTTTGCAGTTTATCACAAATCTGTAGACATGCATTCTTTTCCGCTAAGGCTTGTCGGTCTTGAACACCGAACAGTTGCCACATTACACCACTTCTCATTGACATGCGCTGGATCCCAATCAAGCAGCGTATCGACTTCAAGATTCTGTCTCTCACTTTTAGGTCCTTGATTAGTGCTTTGCTTTGCCCTACCAGTGCAAACTGCTTTCCGAACAGGCTAGGCATCATACCGACAAGTTTTTAAGCTGTACCTGTAGGCGACATCAAATCATTTGAAGACCGTGCCTTTCTATCGTTTGCTGCCAAAGCCTGGAAACTCCAGACTGACATCACGCCATCCCCTGACTTCGTGACCTTTAAAAAGAAACTAAAAACTTCCTCACAGCATTTACTGAGTCCGTGTGAATTGTATTGTGTACGTGTGTATGCCTGCTATCGCTGTGCATGCAATCACTAACCAGTGTAGCAAGCGTCCCCCACTTGAAAGAGATTATAGTAGTTATCTGACGGTTCTATAAAAATATCTTCTTATTATTATCATGTTAAGTGCCAAGACAGACATTGAGTTCTCTTAGGGCTTAATACAAATTGTATTTGTTATTTTTTATAGGCGTTTTAGATACGCTAAAAACCTGCAGAACTGCTCTCTAAGCCTGCCAGCGCCTTCCTCGAAAACTGGCAGCCGCCGGGAAGGACTATCAGGCTTTTGCCGGGGGGAGGGGAGGTTCTACAACGAGATTTCTTAGTGAATGAGTCTGGAGTCACGGTGGCAGGCCAGCTTCGCCTTTCAGCTACCCATAGAAGGCTTTTGTTCCCGCAGCCTTTCCTTAACTTCAAGGAGACCTTGCATAATACCCATCAACTACGATTCATCATAAATAAACACCGCGAAGCTCCAACTACGATTGTACATTTCACAGCACGTTTTTCGTAGAGGGTGCGTCTCAAGAATTACAGCTAAATTGTATATTACATTATCTTTATGCTATATATCATTAGCTTTATGCTTCCACATTTTCGACCGCACCACTAAGTTGTAGCCCAGCAGTATGACCGTGAGATATCCGCTTGCAAGCCGGAGTGTATGCAATGCTATTGAGCTGATATGCCTGCGTCTTAGCCTAGCGGTGAGGCGCTCGCGCAATTCACGACCCGTGTAGCGAGTTCGAGTCACGCTGCTCACACCATTCTTGCCTACTGTAAGAGGGTAATAGCCGTGAAGGCTCTTCTGCCGCTATGTAAGTGAGACCTTTGAGTCGGCTGATCTTTGCTTTAGTTTACGTGGCCATCTTGTGCAAGTTCACTTTGGAACACCACATGGAGATTTTTTCAAGAGTCTATGTGATGTAGGCTGGCCAAGCTTATATAGAGTTACGCTTTCCAGTTTCCGAGTATCGCTAGGTTAGCCAATAAGTAGGTGCTGCATGGATACCACAATCAAGTTGGTCCATGCATTTGCAGCATCGCATATGGACTCCTGCAACTCGCTATTTACAGATCTTCTTTATGTTGCAGCTAGAGCCTAGAGATGCCTCAAAGCTCTACAGCTAGCTTGTCTGACGTGAGCGTCGCAGTCGCCACACTTCACCGCTTCTCGCCGACCTGCACTGGCTTCCAATCAAGCAGTGATCGGCTTCGATGTTTTGCCGCTCTCTTTTAGGTCCCTTCATTCTCTTGCACCAGCCTACCTACCAGAACTACTCCCCAATCAAACTATGCGCCACCCACTTATCTGAATCAAGTCGTTAGCTTTACCTCAGACTCAATGACCACCGTGCGACTTGTAGGTAGTTAATAATGATCATTATTATACATTTAAATAGCACCATAAGAGAACTCAATCTCTTACTAGGCACTTTAAATGTGCTGCAAAAAATGCACGATTTAATAGTTAGTGGTAGCATGCTCAATAAACAACAAGAATAACATGGTTAGGGGTGACATACATAGGGTCAGCGTGCAAGTATGGTTAGTGGCAGCATGCACAGTGTCTGTACACATAAGCACATATAGAACTAATCACATGGACCCACTAAATGCTGGGATAAATAAATGCGCTTTAGTTTTCTTTTATATTTTGAACATGAATAGAAGGAATTTAAATAGTGGAATACCATATCAACCCGATTACCGAAGCACAAGAGATAATGGCGGTTCCTGATTGGCGGCATATAGGAACCGGATACTTCGTGTGCAAAAGCTATTCAGTCGTACTTTGACTTCCAGGTCATTTGTATACTATGACAATAAATTAGCTAATAATAAATTTATATTCAGCATGCAGAAATACACTAATGACAGTTCACGGAAACTAAGCGAATGCTGTGAGGATCTGGTCCAGTTTTAGCTTCATTTTAAAATGTCTTCAAGGCAGAGGATGTCGTGACGTCAGTCTGGAGTTCCAGACTTTGGGAGAGTACGTATTAGAGGCACGTCCCCAAAAAAATTTAGGTTGGCTCGAGGTAAACTAATTGGGTCAGAAGAGCACGTGGTACGATGCATAGCCTGGTGGGGGTATAGTTCTGATAGGTAGGCTACAGCCAGAGAAACTGAAAGGGCCTGAAAGCGAGTGACATAACCTTGGAGCCGATGTGCTGCTTGGTCGGAAGCCAGTGCAGGTCGGCGAGAAGTGGTATGATGTGTCAATTGCCACTGTCACGATAGTCGAGCTTAGCTGCATAGTTTTGGCACCAGCTGTAGGTGATTGATTGCTCCGGCCGATAGACCAACAAGCAGTGACTTACATAAGTCGAGACGGGATGCCGAAAGTGCATGGATCAATCTGGATGTAGTATCCCTACCTAATCAAGCCCGAATTTTAGCAAAACTATGTAGCAGCAAGTAGGCAGACTTGACAGTCGCGGGTGACGCGGTCGTCTGGTGAAAGGTCACCTTGCAAAAGGGCAACTAGATTGCTTGCAGGTGCAACAGGAGATGAGCTCGAAGAACCGACTTTGAACGTTCAGTTTTCCGATTTCCGAGTTCAGCTTGGTGTGCCCATAACTATTAAGTTAGCTTTATCGTTATTCACTTTGAGAAAGTTTTCTGCCATCCCTGTGAATATGTCAGCAATACATGCAGCAAGGGAGTTGTGAGAATTCGACGTGCTGAAGGGCTGGGAGGGATCAAAGCACAGGAACAACTGAGTGTCATCTGCATAGAAGTGAAAGCCTAGATTGTGCTTAGCGATCACATCGGCAAGAGGTAGAGTATAAACTGTGAAAAGAACCAAACCAAGCACGGAGTCCTGAGGTACACCACACTACAGTGATTCTTCGGATGACCTTTTTCGGTTCACATCAATACTCAGGGGTCTCCCACTGAGATACGACCTGAACCGCTGTAGTGCTGTGCAAGTGGTGCCCATGCGATGTGACTGGCGCTCGAGAAGGACTTGTCGATCAATAGTATCAAACGCTGCAGAATGATCATGCAAAAGAAAAGCATCATGGCAGCAGCAGATCTATGCATTGTATAATTAGGCCAGTGGGAATAGGGTCTGGAGGACTTGTAGTCCTCTTTGATGAAGAGATGGCGTCGCTACGATATGGTATTTGATATGGCGTCACTATGAGCCGCTGCCCTGGCCGCAGCCAGTGGAACGTAGCAGCCGGTCATCGAGGCATCCTTTTCCGAGGGCCAGAACGAAGCAAATGGTCGGAGAACGGCTCCTACGAGGCACTATTTAGACTTTGGTACCGAGTGAGAGAGTATGACGAGTGTGCGGACCTTAACCAGGTTTCCTGCTAATGCGGACCTCTTAACTTTGCTCTTATCGCTCGACCTACAGAGCAAAGTTCTTACGCTGACCCATAAGGCCCGTCACGGCTTGGCTCCTTCGTACCTAGCTGAACTGCTGCATCAGTTCCAGCCTGTTCGCGCCCTCAGGTCCTGTGTGGACAATAAATTAGCTGTCCCATTCCTCCACTTAAAGACAGTTGGCGACAGAAGTTTTAGCTCTGTAGGACCTAGACTGTGGAAATCGCTTCCACAATTCTTATGCAACGACAACTACTCTCCTACTGCCGGCTATGGCACATCCTTTTCAGCGGTCCTAGCTTCTACTTCTATTCTACTCACTACCTCAACTGCTCTCCTGACTCGGCTATGCTTCCCACTTTCTCTTTGTTTCGTGAGACGAAGTCTGTTGGCTACCGAATGCGTACCGAAAGCCGCTTAGGCTGTGAGTTCGCTAAAGCTATACAAAACTCTCCTGCCTAACACCCACGTGGTCTTTATGACTTTGTGGAGTTACAGACGGAGATACATTACAGTACATTACATTTTTCGCGAGCGCCGTCCTTAGCGAGAGCTCACTGAGACGCAGCCAGTCGGTGTAGCGTTTTTTCAATGACATTCTCTGTCGCAGGTCGCCGTAGCTCGCGTATTGTCGACCTAAGGTAGTATAGTCAACCTTTTCCCCGTCTCTTTAAGTTGGAGTGAGCTCGCCAATCACAAGCAAAAAGCGTGGGTCTACGACGACCTCTGTGCAGCCACTACGGCAAATGTTACTTGATGTGAGGCCTTTCGCTCGAGAAGCTGCGATCGTATGCAGTTGACATCTGCGATTTCAAAATGGACAGATCTCGAGGAAGCGAAAGCTTACGGTGATCGGTCTATTTCCGTATATTTGAGATCACGTACAGAGTATTCAATAATAATTATATTAGTATATTTGTGTAGCGTCCCAGAAAACTAAATCTCTTTCTATAATTATAATAATAATAATAATTCACTTGATAAAGCGCCCTCAGAGAATTTAATCTCTCTCTAGGCGCTTTACATTTGCTGTAAAGTAAAATGCAATTGAATGGTAAGTAAAATCATGCTTGAAAAACAAACGAAATGAATAACATGGTTAGGGGTGACATGCACAGGGTCAGCATGCAAATGTGGTTAGTGGCAGCATGCACAGTGTCAGCACGCATAAGCACATCAAGGACGAATCACGGGGACCCACTAAATGCTTTCCTAAATAGGTGCGTCTTTAGGTTCCTTTTAAATGTGGTCAGGTCAGGGGATGTTCTGACGCAGGTCGGGAGGGAGTTCCAGGCTTTGGGAGCATATGCACTAAATGCATGGTCTCCAAAGGATTTAAGGTTTGTATGAGGCATTTCTAGACTGTTGGATTCCGAGAAGCGAGTGGTACGATGCTTAGCCCGATGGGGTAGTATATCTGACAGATAGGCTGGAGCCATAGAATGAAGGGACCTAAAAGTGAGCGACAAAACCTTGAAGTCAATCCGTTGCTTGACTGGTAGCCAGTGCAGGTCGGCGAGAAGTGGAGTAATGTGGCAACTGCGACGCTCACGACAGACAAGCCTAGCTGCAGAGTTTTGCACAAGCTGCAATCGCCTGATCGCACATGCTGGTAGGCCAGTGAGCAGTGAGTTGCAGAAGTCGAGACGGGATGTCACGAATGCATGGACCAACTTGGACGTGGTATCTTTATCTAAACAAGCCCGAATTTTAGCAATGCTATGAAGCTGAAAATAGGCAGATTTGACTGTGGAGCTGATATGGTCGTCTAACGAGAGGTCGCTTTGGAATATGACACCTAGATTTCGAGCTGATTCAACTGGAGATTTGCTGGCAGAGCCAATTTTGAGAGTCAGCCTTTCCAATTTCTGAATAACACTAGGTTTGCCCATAACTAGTAAGTTAGTTTTATCATCGTTAAGTTTTAGAAAATTTGCTGCCATCCATGTGCGGATGTCATCAATGCATGCAGCTAGTGAGTTTTGAGAATTTGAGGTGCTCGAAGGCTGGGAGGGATGAAAGCAAAGGTACAACTGAGTGTCATCCGCATAGAAGTGAAAGCCTAGATTGTGCTTGGCAATCACATCAGCAAGAGGCAGAGTATAAACCGTGAAAAGAACCGGACCTAGTACGGAGCCCTGAGGTACTCCATATTTCAGAGGTACTTCCGATGATCTTTGTCCATTCACGTCAATACTCTGGAGTCTCCCACTGAGATAGGACCTGAACCACTGCAGAGCAGTGCCAGTGATGCCCAGGCGAGATGAGAGGCGCTCTAGAAGAACTTTGTGATCGATGGTATCAAAAGCTGCCGAAAGATCAAGCAAAACAAGCAGAGACACTCTACCCATGTCTGCATTCCTAAGTAGGTCGTTGTATACCCGAAGCAATGCTGACTCTGTGGAGTGATTAGCTCTAAAGCCAGACTGGAACTTACACGCAAGGTGTAAGGTTTCGATATACGAGTTCAGCTGGTCCGCCACGACCCTTTCGAGTGTCTTTGATAGGAATGGTAGAAGGGAAACTGGGCGGTAGTTGCTCAAGTTCTCTTGGTCAAGTGTAGCTTTCTTGAGAAGTGGCCTGACTACAGCTTTTTTGAAAGGTGCTGGGGCATGACCTGAGGCTAATGACACATTAATTATTATAGACACTTTACATTTGCTATTTCATTTATTGACGAGATCTTTAACTTTATTGATAGCATCCCTCATTTTATGGTGCAGACCTAGAGATAGTGATCACTCGTTCTCGTCGAGAAGGATTGCCGGCGGATCGCATCTAGGTAACGTGAGGACCAATAGGTTTCTTAGCTCTTGAACGGGATCTCCAGCGATTGCCCGTTCGAGGCATTGGCTACTGTTTAGTAGTTCTAATTCCAGCTACAAAATGCATAAGTGAAAACTGGCAGCACGCTTGGTAGGTTTAAACGAAATAACGGGACATCATTCGCACGTCCCCATAGGCTCCCGTGTGGCGGTGTTAAGTGTGTGCTCAATAGGCTCAAGAGCAGACAATTTGGTAATTTATTTATTGAATGAATAACAAACTTCTAAGCTTCTTGCTTTCTACGATCGGTATTCGTAGAATCGAAGATAGAGACTTGCATCTAATCGCATTTGTATTATCCTTCCTTACTAGCTTACTTACCCATTTTAAACACTAGGTGGACTTAATTACTCAGTGTTATTGTTTTCTCTAGCTTACACACTACATCGCTCGTTAGTAGGAATTGCCACCGACAAAGGCAACTGCAGCTGTAACTTCTCCAGCAAAAGAAAACCAATTAGTGCCCAACTCTTCTGAATTAGAGCATACTGCGATAGAGGAATGTTGTCGGCAGACAATTTTATTTCAAAGAAATAAATAAATATCAGCCGATTTAAGTACCTCATTTGTATAGCGGCAGAAGAGCCTTATCGGCGATTACCACCGCTTGTAGTTGGCAATAAAGAACCGCCAACTGCAGAATTTGAACCCACGACCTCGATCGTAAGAAGCGAGCACCTTACCTTCTGGGCTATGACGGCCCCTTCTTGGATGCGGCTGAAGCAGATACGACGGCTACTAGCTATGTCGCTATTAGAGTAATTGAAAATATGAGAGGAACTGAAGCGTCGACGCCATCGTATGCTAATATTTGCTGCTAATTATACTTGAGGTACGTCTGTAAGGTTGTTGTGTAAGTTATAGTAGTTAATAATAATAAGTCACACGAATAGCACCCCAAGAGAACCAGGTCTTTATCCAGACTCCGAAAACGAAGCTATAACCAAGGACTGATGACTTGCAAGGTGTCGTACTTAGACAAGCCCGCAAAAGCACGAACGTGTCATACTTGGAGCAACATGCAATGGCTTGCACGAAGACGGGGCCAGTGGTGAGTAGAACCCTTGTTCAGTAGCGTGCACGGAATTGCGAACGAGTAAGCACGCAAAGCACGTGGCAGAAGGAAAAGACAAGTTCACGGGAATCCGTGGAAAGCGGAGCGGAGCGAATGCTTCTCGAAGTGCCTCTAGCAGGGAATTTTCTGACGAAAAGTCAACGCAGGCAGTGACAGAAGCCAGAAGCGAATTCCAGACTTTTGATGCATACAAACTGAAGCTCCGACTCGTAAAATATTTCCATTTAGAGCGAGGAACGGTGAGACGACTGGCAGCAGAGGAGCGGTTGGTTCAAGAGCACGCTGGAGAGATCGGATAGGTCAATGCTAGTGCAAGGGAGTGGAGCGACCGGAAGAGCAAAGAGAGGCTCGTGCTCAGTCTGAAGAGGTGCGATACAACAGCTACGCCTCGCTGGCGAAAGATTAGACGAGCTGCTTAGATGGGTGCTACTGCTAGCTAAGCACGTCTGTTGTGAGCGTCGCAGTTGCCACGTTACACCAATTCTCGCCGACTGGCTCCCAATCAAGCAGTTCATCGACTTTTGACATTTGACTTTTGAAGTTCTTTTACTGTCTTTTAGGTTCCTTCATTCTTTGGCTCTAGCCTACCTATCAGCCTATCAGATCTGCTCCCTCTTCAGCCTTATCATCGTACCACCCATTTTTCTTAATCAAGTCGTTTAGCTAGACCTCGTACGAACCTCAAATCCTTTGGTGTGAATGCTCCTATAGCCTGGAACTCCCTTTCTACTGACGCTACGATATCCCCCGACTTGACGACATTTAAAAAGGACCTAAAAACGCATATTTTTGACAGTGTTTAGTGGATCCATTCGATTAATCTTTTGAGTGCTTATGAGTGCTGCCACTGTGCATGCTGCCACTAACCACCTTTGCATGTCGACCCTGTGAGTGTCACATCTAACCATGTTATGCTTGTTGACATTAAACGTGCTACCTCTAACCATTCGATCGCGCTTTCTTTACAGCACTTATTACGTTCCTAGAAAGAGATTGAGTCATCTGATGGCGCTATACAAATATATAATTACTACTATTAATATTTTTTTTATTAATATCAGTAGTTGCAATCGATTGATGGCGCGAGAGCGGAGTTCTGAATCAAGTAACTGCAGTAATCTAGACAATTTAACAATCACAAGAACTAGTTTCGCTGTCGTTTCCTTATCTAAGCAGGCATTAATTTTGGCGATATTCCTCATCGAAAAGTAGGTCGACTTGACAGTAAATGAATGAGCAACTTTTTTAGCGACTGGTCGTTATTGAACGGCACGTCCAGATTTCCAGATACCGGCAGACTTCATGAAAGTGTTGATAGATGAAACGATCTTGAACGTGGGAGTCATTAAACTTTAGGGTGACGAAGGGATTGCTCGTAGCTATTAGTTGGTCATGTCGTCGCCAACCGTCAGGAAGTAAATTCCCTACCAATTAAGAATGCCATTGATGGCGGCTGCAAAGCCGGCAAGCGAGTATGGTGGAGTGCAAGGCTAAGAAGATCAAAGTGTGAACAGAACAAAGTCTTATCGGCTTAGAATTAAAAGCCGAGAAAGTTCGTGACACCGATATCGGCCAGCGAGAGAGGATAGATAGGGAAACGAAGGAAGCATAAGACCAAACTTCGATGTCCACCTCAATCAGCATTTTTCAGAAGGCCATCTTACACTCGCAGCACAACATTCTTTGTAGAATGGTTAGCTCTAAATCCTGATAGGAATTTTCTAGCAAGATCCGATGAACTGATATCATCGTTTGAGCCGCGATGGCTCACTAGGTAAGGCGGCTGCTTTCTACGATCTCGGCCCCGAGGTCGTGGGCTCAAATCCTGTGGTGGGCGATCCTGTATCGCTGCTGCAAGCGGTGGCGATAGCCGCAAAAGGCTCTTCTGTCGCTATATAAAAGAGGCTTTTGAATCAACTAGTATTTTTACCCTTTAGTTGCTTAGTTAACACTTGTTCAAGTGTCTTGCATAAGAATGACAGCTGGGCGAAAGGACCAAAGTTACTCAGGCTCACACGATCTAGCGTCAGCTTCTTAATACAAGGCCTGGTAACAGCTTTTTTCAGAGGGGCTGAGAATCTTTAGATAACCTAGGATATATTTAGAATATTTGTTTTGATAGGTAGCAATAGGTGTATGCACCTCATATAGGAGATCTGTTGGGACACAGTCGAGAAGACTAGCGGTCTCTTCAGCACAAATGTTAATACAGAGGAGAAGATGCTGTTGACAGATCTTTGCTATGACCGGCTAAACAAGTCGTAGAAAGTAAGCTACTCCTTCAATGCTACCATTGCGCTACTAATTAGTTGCTAACGTGAATGGTTTGTTGATGCTTGCGTACTTCCTTTGCAAAGGTCGTTAATGTGCGTAGTTTACATGCACTCTTAAACTGGTTCATAACATTAATGCATGCATTGGCGTTTATTCCTTAACGTAAAATTCAGCGCTCTTGATTTCTACAAGTCGTCAACACCTAACGTTTAATCAATACGCATCCGTACATAACGCTCATTCGTGTGTTTGTGTGTGGGCTGCTTGCGCTCGTGCCACTCGACCGAGTGGGAATGCTTTTTCCCGAGCCAGTCCTTTGGACAGAGGTTCGAACTGGGACAGTCGGCGATAATCTGCCGGTCGGTAAGTTGCTGCAGATGAGCCTTCTCTGCAGCGATATGCGTATGTGCACGGTCTTTAATTTATTGTCAAGTTAAATATCGAGTAGCCGTGATTTTTCATGGGTGCCCCACGCTTGCAACCGTCCAGCCAACAAGTGAGAAGTAGATCATGGTTTCTGAAGCCACGGTTTTCTCAACACAGAAGCGCTTCCGGTGCGAATGTCACCCGAAATGTGTGAGCAGCTGGTGGCTCAGCGGTCATTCTCGGGCATCTAGCACTCGTCTGCCAAAACTTCACGTCAACCCTGGAATTTAAGGTCAACTACGTGTGTAGCGCGAAAGAAACGAGCTTTTTTATATCAAGTAGGACGGCCGCATGCAGTGATTACTTGCTCGCCGTGCAATAGAGCGAATGAAAAGACATAGTTAGAACTATTCTTCGAAACGCCTGTGAACAAGGCAGGGAACCATCGGCTGAAATTGCCGATTGGCCACGTTGCAAATCTAGAACTTTACTACGAAACAGCAGAGAGAGAGAGAGAGAGAGAGAGAGAGAGAGAGAGAGAGAGAGAGAGAGAGAGAGAGAGAGAGAGAGAGAGAGAGAGGCAGCTAGCACAGGCACATGTCTGATTGCACATGTCTGATAGGTAGAATAATATTTCTCGAATGGATGATAATAATTGACCACGATATGCGTATCGCCATATTTGAGTCATGCGCTTAATAATCTTTCTTACATTTAAGTGCTTTCAATCATTGCAAATGCAAATTTGATAATGTTGCCACCAAAAACAATATAAAAAATGTATCCATCCTTGCCCGAATGATTATCTGATTCAAGGGAAGGGATTGTCACCTTACACGGTGCATGCAATCAATTTGCTCTCGTTACCGCCACACAACGTTTGGCATTGATATTCCTTCTTTGCATGCACGCGAAGAGAATGCAGTCGATCAACTCCCGTTACCTTCACACTGATGCGTGCAGTCGATTGGCTATCACTACCGACATACTATGCATGCAACCGATTCTCCCTCCGTACCTGCATACTATGCCTACAATCGATTCTCCCTCCATACCTGCACACGGTGCATGTAATAGACCGCCAGGAAGGTAGGCATAGTGCAATTTACAAAATATATCAGCTTACAGTGACGCTGTAAGCTGTGCTCCAACTGACGTTCTAGCCTCCGTATACGAGATCCAATTATTTCGCCCCTCTGTGTCTTTTTTGTTTTAAGACTCAGGCACCGGATTGTGTGATTGTATGGCCCTGGCATGGTCTTTGTTACAAACATTTCGTAGCTATTCAAATCATTCACAGCGTACAATGTAGGCCGCAGTGATACTGTGTACGTAGCACTTTTGCACTCAGGTATTTGAGGCCGAAAGTGTCGGTGAGTTCGGTATCAGCCTGTCTGTCTGCAAAATTGCCAAATTCTAAGGTACAAATGCAAGAGAAGAGACTATGAATCTATAGGTTCTGCGTAAATTGATCGATTTAGTGCATACTTACAGAAAATAAATATGGACAGCATGCATCCAGACAACATAAACACAGCCAGCACGCACACAGACAGTACGCCGTCAGAGAAGTTCTACTGGTGTATCACGGCGGAGCCAAGTGAAGTAGCCGCTATATGATCGATTTGCACAGCACCTCCATCATGGAAAGCTTGGCCATTCGGGGCAATCAGTTTCCCGGGTTCTGGCTGATTCTGTCCGTTAACCCTTCATTTCGACAGCCTACGTATCGGCTCTGGATGTTGCGACCGCGACCCGGATGAACGGTTTTCGTCCGACCATCGAAAATCTCATCCCATTGTGAACCCCAACGTTTTGTTGCCAGTCCATTCAGGAGCCTTAAAAGCGATTTAAAAAGCACGCGTTTGGATAATCCCTGTCCTGTGGACGTCAAGACATGTTGGCAAGACGAGATTTAAAAAAGAGCCCAAAAAATTCCCCTATTCCTCAGCCTTTGCTCTGTCCTTGTGCATTATCCATCGCGCTGACACTATGCACGTTATCAAAACCAACTTGTATGCTTTATTTCCAGATTTAAAGTGCCGAGAAAGAGATTCAGTTTTCCGATTATACAAATGTCTTATTATTATTATTATGTTTACGCGTGTATTAATTTGTATGCAATAAAGAATTAGCAATAAGTCGTCAGGATAGCGCCGTAAGAGAACCAAATCTATATACGGATGCTTTATAAATCTAACAACGTGCATTGATCATACAAAGCACGAAAGCCTCACAGGAGCAAAAAAGACACAAGCTTACAGGTGTGAAGTGAAAGCTGAGCGGAGCAGGTGCACGTCATTTGCAAGCCATCTAGCTCCACTTGCTACAGATAGAGTGCAATGGTCGGTGGCAAGGAGCCCTAAGCGACTATCAAAAACATCTGTATTTCTGCGAAAACATCTAGCCGGAAAATAAGTACTAGCGATTTTTTCTGTACGCCAGTAATATAAGCACTACACCAAAAAAAGCCCCAGTTAAATGAGCACTACTTGTCCATGAAGCCTGCTCGGAATGAAGTGGCAACACAGCTGTCGGTGATTTTATCTCATGAATTCTTCACTCAAGCCACGACCCCTCGCCGGCTATGTTGCACAAATTTGCAACATTTCTCTCTACTCTACTGTCATTTGTTTCAATATGCAAATGATCCTTGATTGCCTTATTTATTGCACTACCAAGAGTCTGGAGCCAGCGGTCTGTCCTTCCGGTATCACAATTTGATCTATTCTTCTCTCTACAAGGAAGTTATTCATGTCTGTAGCGTGATGAGTGCTGGCTGAATCCCAGATTAGCCGACCTTTTGGGGCACCTCGCAAAGCAAGCGGCAGCATCAGATTGACCTACTTCCTTTCAACTGCTGCTGTGCACTCGTGCTCACGTACCTCAAGAAGGAGAGCTCTCTTGCGGATGTGAGAGGTTGGAGCGAATACTTCAACAGGACATGTATTCGCAAGAAATTCAGGCCAAAATTCGGAGTTTGGAGATTTATGAAGGTGTTCCGGAAGAAGAAAACATGCCTTTTTTGAATAAACGTAGATTTTTTTGTGAATACACGTAGATCGCTGTTCATTAATAAATGTATGCGGCTGTGCGCGAGAAAAAATTAATTTAGGAAAATCCCCTAACAATAATAATAATAATAATGCACTTGATAAAGCGCCCTCAGAGATCTCAAACTCCCTCTAGGCGCTTTACATTTGCTGCAAATGGAAATGCAATTGAATGGTGAGTAAAACCATGCTTGAAAACAAACAAAATGAATAACATGGTTAGGGGTGACATGCACAGGGTCAGCATGCAAATGTGGTTGGTGGCAGCATGCACAGTGTCAGCACGCATTAGCACATGCACGACGAATCACAGGGACCCATTAAATGCTGTCCCAAATAAGTGTTTTTAAATTCTTTTAAAATGTGGTCAGGTCAGTCAGGGGATGTTCTGACGCAGGTCGGGAGGGAGTTCCAGGCTTTGGGAGCATATGAACTAAATGCACGGTCTCCAAAGGATTTGAGGTTTTTACGGGGTATTTGTAGACTGTTGGACTCCGAAAAGCGGGTGGTACGATGCTTGGCCTGATGGGGGAGTATATCTGAGAGACAGGCTGAAGCCAAAGAATGAAGTGACCTAAAAGTGAGCGACAAAACCTTGAAGTCAATCCGTTGCTTGACTGATGGCCAGTGCAGGTCGGCGAGAAGTGGAGTTATGTGGCAACTGCGATGCTCACGACAGACAAGCCTAGCTGCGGAGTTTTGCACCAGCTGCAATCGCGTGATCGCACATGCCGGTAGGCCAGCGAGCAGTGAGTTGCAGAAGTCGAGACGGGATGTCACGAATGCATGGACCAACTTGGACATGGTATCCTTATCTAAACAGCAATGAGCTCTACTGCGTCTTTTGGAGCAAAAGTGAAAAGAAGACCCAGTCTCATTTTCGGGGAAATACTGTGCGGCAGGAGCACTTCGGTACCTCGGCGTTCGTGGTGTTAACCCAGGGTCCGACGTATGCAGTCGTTCAACGCGTATCGGGCGTCTGCAAAGGCGTGCCAGCCACTGCTCGCACGCGCAGCGGCAACCCGCCGTGCAGTCGCCGCCGTGCGTTAGACAAGTCGCCGGTGACGTCGCCGACGTCGGAGCAAACCAGCTAGTCGCAACAACCGATGGTCAGCATCGCAAGTCTGAACAGACGAGCGGACACGGTGTACACGTTCGAGTAGAAGGAGAGCAAAGGCTGGATGATTTAACAGCCTAATTTATATTGCGACAGAAGATTTGTAACGGCTATTGCCACTCTAGTGGTGGGCAGCCGCTGCAGGACTCAGACCCGCGACCTGGGTCGGGAAGTACGAGCGCTGCCTCCCAGGTTCTAGACCCTGCGGCAACGGCGCAGTGCTACGTCAGACAGATTATGAATCGCTAGATATTTAGCACGGTGCCTCAATTGTGATGATTCGCAACCGGTTCGCCCGAAATCTACGTTTAGGCGACGTAAAAAGCCTAATTCGTGTACGTAACGGTCGTTCACTTGCGGTTGAGGCCAAGAGAAGAGTGGTACGCCCTGGGTGGTCCTGGACCCCGGTAGCGTTTGCGGCTGTCGAATATACAGCGGCGCGCTAACGGATAGACGGGCTATATTAATGGCGAGGGCGCTCTCATTTGTCGCCGCGCTCTGCTCCCGTCAGCGTATCCGGCGCGTATCGAGGCCGCGTTGGCGGCGACTCGTTAGCCGCGCTTCGCCAACTCCACTGGTCTGCCACTCACCGGCGAGGAATAGCGCCGTTAAGAGTGCGGCGTCCGTAGCCTCGGGACGTCAGTGCAGAAGCCGCTACAGCGAGCGGTGTAAACCTACGCGAGATGCCCGCTTGCGTGCAGCTCTCTCTCTCTCTCTCTCTCTCTCCCTCGCTCTTTGCATATAGTGTACCCCGACAACGACAGCTGAGCGAGCTGTGGGCGGAACGGTGACTCGCGTTCCACGCTCTACGTTTTCCAATTTACTTTCCATTTTCTGGCGAGGTCCGTTGGCGTAGCGCCTTCTGGAGCGAATCGCGGTAAGGGCATTCTAATAAACGCGAGCCGCTTGATTCCACAGTCTGGGCATTATCGCCGAATGGCCAGTATGTGGACAGCGATTCATCTAGGGCCTGTTTGACCAGCGAAGTGACTTACTCGCTGGAGCGGAATGGTAGACGCCTAAAGGCGAGTGCATTTAAACGCCCATTCGCTGGAGGCTGTCAGCCGCAGGCCCAAGGCGGAGCTCGCGAGCCGGCAGAGGGCGCTGGAAAAAAGTGTGGAGATAACTCGGCTCAATAGGGAGTAGCAGCTCCACTCTACTAATGCTGTAAATTCGCCGAGCTGTTTTCGCAACGAGCGAATCAAAATTTGCGCTCTAAACGAGCGCAAACTTTAATATTTCCGTTCGACGAGCTCTTGCGCTAACGACGCACCGACGCTGAATGGGCCGTCGCCGCCGGCGGCGGATCGCTATTTGCGTAGGCGCACCATTTTGAATGGGCGCGTCCGTTTGCAGGCCTGGCAGCGCGGCTGCTAGCGTGTGAACGGGACCGCGCACCTTTCGCTCGCAACTATCCGCCGGTCGGTGCGCCGCCGTGGCGAATGGACGTCTCGCACATTATAACGCAAGTCAGTCGCCCCGGCGACAGGGTACTCGGCACGTCGACCAGTAAAGGTACGCGAGGCGGCGGCGGCGGCGGCGGCGGCGGCGGCGGCGGTGCCTCCTGCTCTCACCCGGTCGCGTCGATCGCTGCGCTCGTCGCTGGCCAGCGATCGAGGCACTGCTCGCGGCGGCGGCACAGTCGAGTCACCAGAGCGCGGCACGAGCGCTAGCCTCCGTCGGGAGTGCGCGCCGCCTCGCGTCCGCGTCTCTCGCTCGCGTCGCCCGGTACCTTTGCGAGCGCGCCCGTCAGTCGTCACTCGGCGGCGCGCTGGCCGCTGTAGCGCGAGGTGAGCGCCCCTTCGCCGCGAAATCGGCCGGGTGAGCTCGACTGCCGCGCGCGCGCTCTCGACCGCGCGGCCGACGCCGGGCGGCGGCGGCTGCTTCGCCAGCCGGCGGGAATCGGGGCGCGGCGGGCGGGCGGTTCGTGGACGCCGTCGGCGGTGCGTATCGCTTCGGCCGCCGCGCGGCCGTCTCTCGCGCGCGAGCCAAATGGGGAGAGAAAGGAGAGAGAGAGAGAGAGAGAGAGAGAGAGAGAGAGAGAGAGAGAGAGAGAGAGAGGGAGAGGCAGACAGACAGACAGACAGAGAGAAAGAGGGAGACAAGAGACAGAGAGAGAGAGAGAGAGCCGCACGATGGGCGGCGGCCGGCGTCAATCGCGGTGGCAGGTCGAGTGACGCCTCTCTCTCTCTCTCTCTCTCTCTCTCTCTCTCTCTGCGTTGGCCGACGACGATCCGAAAGCGCTGCGACAGCCGTGGTTTGCGCCTTTTCGGCCTCGGCAGGCTCGGTGCTCGGCGCTCACGCTGCTGTTGACGCAGTTTCGCAGCGCCGCCCGCAAGGCGTCCGCGAACGTGTGGGCGCCGGATCTCGCGCCCGCGCCCGCGAGCGGAGCTGGCCCCAACCCGCGAGGCTTTGAAACGTTGCCGGAGCTCGCACCAGGCGGCACCTGTTGAACGAGCCGCCGCCGATCTCGCGTCGCCGGTCGGTTGACAGACGCTGGCCGCCGCAGTGTCATCTGCACTGGCCGCGGACGAGTCGCTCGCTCAGTCGCTCGCTCGCTGTGCGGACGGCGGCGGCGACGCCAGAAATGCGAACGCTGACGGAGGACAGCCCGTTCGATTAGATTCGCCTGACCCGCTGAAACGCACCCAGCGCCGGCCGCTTCTTCGCATCAGGTCAAAGATGCTCTGCTGCCGTAATTGCCCGAGGCAATTTGGGAGGAGGGAGACGATTTGGAACCGGATTACGGTTCCATTGTTGGCCCTCGGAAAAATCCATCGGCGTTGTCTGACCCTTTATTATAAAGAGCGCCATGGGTGATAAAGCCGGCTCTCCCGGGCGAGCTCGCGGGCTCGGCTGACGATTGTGCGCTGCGGTCGGGGTCTCTGTTGATCTGGCCGGGAATTACTTCTGCGACTTGTGAGAGCTGGTATTGCATGGCTCAATTTCGAACGGGTGACCGAACGACACCGCCCCCATCCCCCTACCTCTACACCCGAGCGGATAGCAGACTATGTACCTGGTGGCCGGGGCCGCTAGATGGCATCGTTCGCGGCAGCTGTCGGCATGCGATAACGCAACGTAGCAGGGGGGCCGGTGGGACTCACTGGCACCCAAGGTGTGGTAGGGGTCAAGTGGAAGCTAGCCTTCCAATCGCTGTCTGAAGTCCAGTGCAGGTAATAATAATAACGATAATAATAATGCATATGATATAGCGCCCTCACAGAACTCAATTACTTTCCAGTCACTTCACATTTGCTGCAAAGGAAGCACGATCGAAAGAGGTACTGATTGAAAAGGACTGACACTGCTGCAGTATATTAGAACGGCAGAGCAGGGCAGGCTGGTGCCGGTAGTGATGTGTAAGCTCGTCGTGAGGTGACGTCGGTATTTGACTATTTACCTTTCTGAAATGCAGGCGAACAGGTCGGGGACGGACCTGCCTGGCCAGTGCCGTTTGATGATCGACTAGCAGTTAGTGGGTGCGCTGTGGTTCGAGGTCAAGGGGGTCACTGCATGCCACCGCCCGGTGCTGCCGCCTGGTGCAACGCAGGTGTCAGGTTTCCTAGCGACCTACCTCCGTTTGCAGCTCTGAGCCTGCTGCTCTCTGGTCGGGCTTTTGTCAGTGGCCGAGCTCGACGGTACCGAATTATCGCCTCCACCAGCTCTTTACCGTGTTGTCCCACTAGTCTCAGCAGTGTTGAAGTTGAGCCACTGCTGGGCCTAGTACCGTGCATGTGGCTGCCTGGCTGCCCTGCTGTTGCTGCTGCTGCTGCTGCTACAAAGCCCTCCTGAGTCTGACCCGGCACACGTTCAGCTGGGCGCATCTAGCCATCGGCTGCACCCGCGAGGGCAGCAGTGACTGGGACTTTTCATTTTAACATGGCGTCTTTGCTGCTGAGCAGCGCTTTTTCGCCCCCAAGAACCCCCCTCGGCCTTTGCTGTTGGCAAACGCATGCCCCGCAGAGAGCAGCATTCATTTGGTGATTGCGTTATCGCTATCGCCTTGCCAGCCTCTGCCCATATCTGTAAACGGCTGGTGCACCTTCGGCCTAAGCTTGTGGCTGAGGCAGCTGCCACTGCTTTAAGCCAGCTGCTGTGTGATTATGCTAATCCGACGTGGCTGAGCGAATCCATCGGCTCTGAAGCTGATATGTTTGAGTGTGCCATGCTGGAGTCACTGGCTCAAGCTTGTTGACCACGTGACCGAATCGTTGACCACGAAACTGTGGTCTTGTCCTTGTATTCCTGAACAGGTGCTGCAGTGCTACCGGGAGCTGTACTGTTGTTCCAGTCTTACCGTGGTCAACTTTCGTGAACTAGCAGTCACATTTCCAAGCAAATTGGCCGCTTTTCGGCCACCTGAGCTAATTTAACTATAACATTTGCACAACCATCCTTTCTGTCTCTCCCTCCCTCTCTCCTCTCTCCCATCTCTCTCTCTCTCTCTCTCTCTCTCTCTCTCTCTCTCTCTCTCTCTCTCTCATTCCCCTCTCTCTCCCTCCCTCTCTCTCATGCTCAATTTCTAACAATACCCATCTCTGTGTGCCTGACTCTCTCTATCCCTGCCTCAATCTGTGTATGACGGTCTTTCTGCCTGTCTTGCACAGTGTCTGTCTTTCGGTTCGTCCTGGTGCCTCTCCACCTCTTCATAGCTATGGAGCTTCACTGTAACAGACACTATCGTCAGCTCAGGAGGTCAGGTGCTTGCGCTTCACGACCTCGATCGTAGGTTCGAATCCTGCAGTGGACGATCCTTCATTGCCAACTGCAAGCTGTGGTGATAGCCATTAAGGCTCTTCTGCCGCTATACAAAACGAGGCTCTTGAATCAGCTAATATTTTTATAATGTATCTCTGTAGCTAACTCCACAAAGTCACAAGGACTAAGTGGGTGCTACCTGGAAGAGTTTTCTAGAGCCTACTCATAACCTAGGCAGCTTTTGGTAGCTTTCGGTAGCCAAAAGACTATCTCGTGTTCCAAAGAGAAAGTGAGAAGAATAGCTGAATCAGGAGGGCAGCTGAGGTGTAGTGAGAAGCACGGGAGAGCTCAGCTCAGGATGGCTGGAAAGGACGTGCCAAAGTCGGCAGCAGGAGAAGAAATGTCGATAAGAACATAAGAACTGCGTAAGTGAGTTACACAGCCTGGGACATGCAGAGCGTTTCTGTCTAAAACGGTTTTCAAGCGCCAGAGTAGAACAACTAATTTGTTATCCATAAAGGACCCTATGGCACGAGGATATTGAAACCGTTGACCAGTTCAGCTAAGTAAGAAGGCGCCAAGCCGTGGCCTTGGCCTCGCGGGTCAAGAACTTTGCTCTGCATCCCTTGATTGGCCGGAGCCATCACAGCTCCTTCAGCAAAGTAGATGCATGGCTGAAACTCTAGGATTTGCCGACTGCTCTTGCAACCCTGCCTGCAGCTGTCGACCAGGGGACATGAGTGAATCCTTAGTGGGGAGCAGGCGGAAGGGCAGACAGGCAGGCAGAGCAGCACGGGCAGGCCCGAAGCAGCTGCCAGGCTCCAGAAGCCTTGGCGATGGCAGCCAGGCAGGCAGAGCAGCGTGGGCATGCCCCTTAGAAAACAGCTAGCCTCTACAAATTAGAGGCACATGCTTGCCATCATTAGAGAAGCAGGCCTAGCCCACGTCTGTCTCTCCAAACATTCTCTGGACCGGCTCTCTCCATGCAGTCCACTTGCACCGGTTGGGGGAGAGAGTGCTGTGGATTGCCCACGCTCCCTCCGTGCTCGCCCCCTCAGACGTCTGGCACAGGTCGGCTGGCTCATCGAGTGCGTGCCTTCCGTCCACATTTCATCCTGCTGCTACTGCTGCTGCTTCTGCCACTGCTGCTTCTGCTGCTGCTGCCGCCTGGGCTATATTCAGGCAGCTCGACTAACTCACGTGGTGGTTGGCGGTTCACTGCTTCGATGGTATGCGGCAGCCTGGTCCAATCAAAAAGAGCAGGAATAGAGAACTCAGGGGCTCCTAGCCCATGGCTTACAATCGAGCAGTGTTGTGTTGGAGAGCCGATTCGCTCACTAGCTTGCTAGCGGCTGGCTGCCCACAGTGATGCCGAACAGTGGTGGGCAGTGCTGGCCGACCTCAAAGAAAAGCCTGCTGCCTTGGCTGGCAGGCAGCAGCTTGCCGAAGCTCTGTTGCCTCGGCCACCATTGTTAAGTAGCCTGGCGATTAGTCGGAGGTGGTATAGGTGGAGGTGGTATAGGTGGTAGGGGTGCGCATGATTGAGGAGGCCTCCTCATGCACCAAGAGCCGCGTCCCCCCCCCACTGCTAGACGATATGTTGAGCCCCCGGAGGGCCGCAGTTGATGGAATAGCTCCCTGAGCAGCAGGGACTAGTGGCCCTGCCACCACCATCCCCCAGTGGCTGGGTTTGGCAAATCAGAAAACTTGACAGCCATCGGCTGGCAGTCTTGCAGTGTTTGACGGTTGTCGAATCATTGTGGCAAACCAAGGCCAAGCTGCATACTCATGCCATGCTCGACATCAATGGTTTTGCAACTAATTGGTTCTTCTCCCATCAATTGGTTGTCTTCCATGCATGCACTCTCGTGCAAGTGCTGGCTGCTTGATCTCACGGTGTCCACTCACTTTTTCCTCACACTTGTCCTCTCGGTATAACTTGCTTTTTTACATCTGTGTGTGTGTGTGTGTGTTTGCTAGTGTTTGCTCGTGTGTGTGCGCTCGTGTTTGTGTGTGTGTGTGCGCGTTTGTGACTCGATGCCGTTTCTGTTGTCAATAACCTATTGAGTGTGGATGCATTTTGCTTTTGTTTGATGCACTGAGTACCCCTTACACACATGTCCACTTCTCTATAGATATACTGCTCTTTCTCCATAGACTGCCCTTTGCATTGCTCTTACCTACTGCTGCTATACTTACTACTACTTGCCTACGTACTTACCTACCGGCTGCTAGCTTTATGCTTGGTGTCAGTGTGCTATTGAAGTGTGTGTACCCCTGCTTACCTGGAAAAACACCTGTCTCCGAACCGACAACACCATTTGTAAGGCACACCAGAAGCACTGTCGTGTAGCCTTTTACATTTTGGAGTGATTAATATTGTATTAGCAGATTTAACCGCCTCATTCGTATAGCCGCAGAAGAGCCATAAGGGCTACCACAGCCACTTGCAGTTGGCAATAAAGGATCACCCACTGCAGGATTCGAACCCAAGACCTTGATCGTGAAGAGTGAGGCCCTTTACCTCATGGGCTATTATGGCCCAGTTCTGTGGCAGCTGTTGGGATGCTTGCTTTAGACACGGGAAGGCTGGGTTTAAACTCCAACACAGCGTATTTCGTCCTCTTGTCTGGTTAAAGCATACTGAAACCCTCCTTGCTCGTAATGTTGAGCGCTGCCGTTGGGTATGCCTTAATTCACCTTGCTTACGACAGAATCAACCAGGAGACCCTACGCGGTTCCCCATCAGAATGTATATGCCCTAGTTCGGCACGGGATAATCCTTCCAGGGTGATCAGAGTGAGTTTTCTTTTTCTGATCCTATTGGTGGCCACCAAAGGTATCTGGCTTAGGCGTGGGCTTAGTAAGGCTCAAGCATGGAATGGTACCTACTGGCAAGGATTACTGTGTGGTAACCCTCTCCCGATAGTTACCCTCCCCTGGGGTTCTGGGCTTAAGGTTTTAGTGATGCAGTGCCTCATACGTCGGGTGGTCACATCGATCTATTGCTGCACTATAAAGGGGATGGCCTGCAAACCAGATCGAATTGTTAGACAACAACTGCCGACGATGGCTCATCTTTTTCAGCAGTCCCGAGCTGCTACTTCCATGCTACTTACTACCTCAACTGCTCTGCTGACTCCGCCATGCTTCCCACTTTCTCTTTGTTGCGTGAGACGAAGTCTGTTGGCTACCGAATGCGTACCGAAAGCCGCTTAGGCTGTGAGTGCGCTATACAAAACTCTCCCGAGTAACACCCACATAGTCTTTATGACTTTGTGGAGTTACAGAAGGAGATACATTACATTACATCTTTTCTGTGTGTACAGGAGTGTGAGTATACATATGCCGGCCGTATCCATGGCATTCGGGCAAGCTTACCTATATCCAGCAGGCGAGACTGCTTATGAGGGCCGAAGTTTTCCATGGGGTCCTATCGTTAGCTGCACCTCTGGTTGCAAGATCTTTGTAGTAGTTATTTGTGCTGATCACAACGAGCGTTGGTGCCATCTATTATGTGACCCTAATACGTATTACCAGGTCTTTGAGGGGACCAAATGGTTTGCTCTTTTGCTATTTTTTATGAGTGCTGCAACAGATTTGTCAGACTTGCAGAAACAGAAGGTGCATATAATTTGTACTGTGCCCAATGTCGTAACTATACACCTGCAGCCATGGTGATTAGACCTCTGCCGACCAGAGTTGCTGACCACTTCCATGTGTGAACGACGAGGGGATATATCCCTTTGAGAACTTAAGTCTCTATTCAGGCACTTCACATATACCACGGGCCTCGAGCCCACGACCCTTAGTCATCAAATGCAATCACCTTGACCTTGATTGGTAAGCACCTTAATAATCACTGTGCGAAACCAGTGCGGCAATATAGAGCCTGCCCAAGCTTTGTGCAAAATGCCGAAGGTCAGTTATGCAGATTGTAGACATTTAACAGCCTGTAGATCACCGGCCCTATCATAGTGATCATGCGCTTGCTTTTGCAGTTCACCCCAGAGAGCGGCATAGTGACCAGCTTGCGAGATACAGTTGTGCCTGCAGCTGTGGCCACAGGCTCCTGAGAGTGACCAATGAAGACAACCAGCAAAAGTGTCGTTGCCAACAACCGGAGTTGTGCGGCCCTGGCTATGCAGTCCATCGGCTGGGCGTTCAGCCCGGGTGGTCATGCTTCGGACACTTTTTGTCTGGCACTGTTCACCTCTGACCTATTCGTTATCTGGTGTCCTTGTCGATCAACAACAAGCAAATGTGCTGCCATGCTCAAGTGGTTAGCTCTGCCCAGTCTGCAAGCAAAAAAGCACTGACAAGTGCTCTGGTGGCCACTCTCCAGGGCCTCTCTCCCATGTGGATTGAGGAGTTCGCCTGCTCTCGGTAGCCCGTGGGTACAGCTGTTAGTCGCCGGCAGCCGAGAGATGCCGGATGAATAGGGCCGGGGCATGGTGATGAGAGCCAGTAGTAGCTAGCTTGCTTGTTTGTGCTGTCAGTATCGGCCTTGATCAGCCAGCCTATTCAAGATGTGCACTTGCCAAGAGGCATCGAGGCTAAGTCGTTTGAAGTGGGGGGGGGGGGAGTGGGTTGGGGTTGAGCTGAAGTGGGGGTGTGTGGTAAGGATGGCGATGGACGAATTCCCAAAAAACTGCCTTCACTGTTCAGGCCGACTGAAGAGGGCACTAGAAGTGGGCCTGGCACTGAATCAGGTGCCCCTAGCTACTTCCCAGTCACAGCTGAGCTGGTTTGGCCCAGTGCTTTACGGTGCTCCCCTTAACGACCGAGGTCAAGGTGAATGCAGTCGATGAACGAAGTCATGGGCTCAAGCAGTGGCTTATGTGTAGAAGCACCTAAATAGAGATTAAATTCTCTTAGGGTGCCGTCTTACAGATGAATCATAATTTTTTAAAACTATTTTTGAAGTAGCTACCGATTGGCTGCCGAGATCTCTGCAGCCTGATCAATTATGATTTGGGGCCATATCTTAAATACAGGAAAAACGAATTAACAAGGGGCCAGACAATACAACCCGTGTGTGGTAGCTCTCGGGTCCCACTTTGGGCACCTCTACAGCCTTCTGTCCGACTTCCATGCAGTCTTATGTAGGTTTTCGCTGGCAGCTACCGGCCACGTTCGCTCGTGTTCTGATACTTTTCGGCTTCAGTCGACTCTGCGATCTTATGACCGAGACGTCTGCTCTTTGCTTCCCAGCCTACCCTTACCTTCGAAGGGTAATCGGCAGGGGCTACTTACTGTGTGGATCCGCTACGCTCCCGGCCGGTGGCATCAAGCAGATAATCTACTGTGCTAGCTTTTATGGCGATTGCTCATTGGGATCTGAGTAGAGAATGACTTTCGTGCCAGCCCGAGTGGGTAATTCTGCGAGTTGAGTGGGCTGTCCGCTGGAGCTGTAACGAGGCAGCCCAAAAGCTGTAACTGGTGGCTCGATCGTCTGCAGCAGTCGGTGTGGAACATCCCGGATGTGCAATATTTTCATGGACTTGAGCTCAAAAGCCACAGCTGCTGCTGCTGCTTCGTTGGACCGTGGCTGTCGATAGCATCGAAAGTCTTCTCTATGGGTCTCAGAATAAGTAGAGTCTTAAATAAATAGTCTTAAATAAAGTCTTCTGAAGCAAGAATTTTCATTTGGGGTGGGGGCAAGACCCACAAGATTTTCAATTAGGCCGGGCTAAACCCAAAAATAATGAAACAATGTTTTGTACAATCATGGGTTTTTATTCGACAGGAGCAGTTGCTCAAAGAGTGGAACTGAAGCACAATTTCTTCATTGGTGATGGTCACAGGGCAGAGTAATAGGGGGCGGCCCAGATCGCTGCCCGGCATGTCACAATGGGGGGAGGGACAAATGCCCCGTGCCCCTGGCTCCACCACTGGCTCCTGGCTCGTCCTAGATCGTCCTAGAGTCGATGGTAGAGAACCGTTTAAGGCAGTGATGTCCCAACCTCCTGATGGCTTCTCATCATCTTACCCACTTCAAGGGGTTAAGTGATTGATTGTCTTCTCTCATCCACCCCACCAGTGATAACAATCTATCTAGTCAGCCGTAGTCATGACGTTAGTTAGTTCAACCAGGGACGTGTGTGAGAGAAAATGAAGTCTCGGACTGGAGTAGGTTTTTCTAGTTTCTCTTTTTAAATGAAGGTTCATCTTGCTTGCCATTCTTGAGCTGAGTCCTTGCCGGCTCTCTGTGCTTCCCTCTCTTTTGTCACTGGATGACTTCTTAGCCCTCTCTAATTATTGGCTTACCCCCCCCCAGAAGGTCACGGTTCAGTCTAGGCCTTCAGCTAATTCCCAGTAATTGCTAAGCAACTGCTATACTCCTCTGGTAAGTCCAAACGGGATGCTCGGCTGCTCGGTCGTCGGCATCAATCGCTGCAAATAAGCCGCCAGGCACCCGGCACGTTATGGTTGCTGCACCCAGGCTGGGTGTTGGGTTCCACTGTGGCCAGAAACATTTGGCTAGTTGCCCGTCAGGTAGTTCAATGAGAAAGACAAGAAGAGTGGGAGAGAGAGAGAGAGAGGAGAGAGTGAGGGAACCAGAGGAGGAGGAGGAGGAGGAGGAGGAGAGAGAGAGAGAGAGAGAGAGAGAGAGAGAGAGAGAGAGAGAGAGAGAGAGAGAGAGAGAGAGAGAGAGAGAGAGAGAGAGAGAGAGAGAGAGAGAGAGAGAGAGAGAGAGAGAGAGACAGAGAGACAGAGAGACAGAGACAGACAGACAGACAGACAGACAGAGACAGACAGACAGACAGACAGACAGAGACAGAGAGAGAGAGGCCAGTGGCTACCTGTGCCTGGATTGGGCAGGCTGCATCAAGTTCGAAATACCTTTAGGTTGCCTGCTGACTGCAGCTTAGGAGCAACTTTACCAAGTTGGCTGGGATGGATGGCTCATATACTGACTGAAAAGCTGACTAGACTGTGGCGTTATTGCTCGCTTGCAGCAGCCACTTTCGAGTGCCACATGGCTTGTCACAACGAATGCTTGAGGTTCGAACGACGTTGCTTGCTGCAAACACGTATAGCCCGAGGGGGCTGCTTCTCGCTTGGCAAGGCCGTTGAGCTATCAGCAGGTATCGACTACGAAAAGTAATTTTAATAATAATAATAGTAGGTTGTTTGTATAGCACCTTTAGAGAGCCAATTATCTATCTGGGTGCTTTACAACTCCTTGTTAGGCAATCAATAATTGAGGGCTAATGAAATGCAAGGTAGCAAGCTTAGACAAGCTTGCACAAGCCAAGAAGTACTACCCTTGGGCCATCATGCTACATCGCACTGGAAGACTCCCGGGACCACCAGTTAATAGGACCCCTGGTTAGTAGCATGCACTGAATCATGCACGGGTAAGCGCGAAAAGCTCACGGAGCAATAAAGACAAGCTCTCTGCGTGATGCAGGGAAAGAGGTTTTAGGGTTTGCAGATTGAAAGCCCGATCATCAAAAGATTTTAGCTGAGTGCAAGGGACGGACGGTAAGACTACCGGCAGTCGCCACTTTGCTATGCGGACGAAGCCAAGTTATATTGGTCATTTAAACCACCGGATTCAGCTTGCCAGGCAGACATTAGATCGTGAGTGTTGGCAAAAAAATTCAAACTAAACGATGAGAAAACCGAACTCATACTCTTCGGAAAGACCACTTTCACAGCTAGCCATTACGTTCGATCCCTGTCTAAGATTTGGGACTGTCTACCCAGGTAGCTGGTTGGAAATCATACTAACTCCATAGGTCTATGTAGGCTGGATTACTGTTATTCACTTCTGGTTATGCTACTCAGAGAAGGTTAATCAACAAATCGAAGAGATTCAGCCACGTGTCTCCTTTACGTAAGGAGCTGTGACAGCACCTGGTCGATCAACGGATATAAAGCAAAATTCTTACTTTGACCCTTAAGGCATGCCATCGCTTGGCTCCTTCAAACCTAGCAGAATCGCTTCACCAGTTTCAGCTTCCTGGTGCCCCCAGATACTCCATGAACACTATATTAATTGCATCATTTCATCGTTTACAGATATTTGGTGACAGATGCTTTGCTCTGCAGGTCTTAGACTGTAGAACTCACTCATTTCTCAACATCATCTATTCTCCTGCTGACGACTGAGGCACATCCTTTCCAGCCGTTCTGAGCTGCTACTCCCATTCTGCACACTTCCTCGACTGCCCTCCTGATTCAGCTACGTTTCTCACATTCTCTTTGTTGCATGCGATGACTTTAGTTGGCTACCGTATGTGCACTCATAATCGCTTAGGCTTTGTGTGCACCAAATTAAACTCTCCAGTGGAATACCCACGTGACACCTCGTGACTTTGGGGAGTTACAAGCTGAGATACATTACATTACAAAACTAAATAAAATCCTATCAGACAGCGTGGCAGCTCGATTGCTTCTGGGAGCACTCACAATTTTCGAAATCTATGGATATGGGTGCATCCTACATCTCGATTTCTGTTAGTGCCTTCGGGTTTTCCTTGCGATCTTTACAATCAGGCACGCTTGCTTCCACTTTTGATTGGCAGGCTGTGTGAGCCTGTCTTACTGACTTTGGCAGACTTTGTGTAAACATTTTGAACAGCGGCTCGGGGTTGCTTGCCAGGATCTTTGTGTTTGCAGTACGGCCTTGGCCACTCCTTCATGGCCGTGTAATAAGGCTTAGGTTCCGGATGGCTGTGCAGTGGCGATTGGCCGGTCGCGATGGCCCTCCCTCTCCCTCCTATTTTTGCTACATCACCCCCCCCCCCCCCTTCTTCTTCTTCTTCTCGGTGAGGCTGTAATCCTTAGCTAAGCCTCGAATTGGTAGCCATCCCTGAGTGGCTGATGCTCCCCGAGAGACCGTGCCCTCTTCCCCACCCCATTAGGAACTGTTGTGCCTGCGGTGGGGCACCATGTGGCAGTTTGCCGCCCTGCTGGCTGTCTAGCTAGACACAGCTCGACAACTCGAACGATGCTCTGCCAGCTCTACTAGCCTCTGTGGCCTGCTCTCCGGCTGCCTGCCGGTTCCAATCAAGCAGCTCAGGACCTTCCCTATTCCTCGTGTACATCTATGTTGCTTGCAGACTGCTGCCAGCTGCAGTGACTGCTATCCGGCTGCTGCTAGCTGCACCACTGCTCGAGTGCCGAATGCGTAATGTAAGGATGCAAATTCTCTCGGGACTCGTGCCTGTAGCCAGGCTGACTCACTGCCTTGCCTCCTATCTGGCAAGGTGTCTGGTTCCTTTTAACGTTCCGATTACTAGTGACTGAAATCGTCAGCTGGGACCAACCTTTCAGGCTCGTGCCATCCCCAAGGTGGAGCAGCAGCAGCAGCAGCAGCAACAGCTGTGAACCTTCCTCCATTAGCGGCTTTGCTGTCGGTCAGCGTTGCAGCTCGGATTGACCAGCGAGCAAGCGGCCGCCAAACAGACTGACTTGCTTGCTGCTGAGCTTGCGTGCTAGTGAGTAAGTTCAGCGTTGCAGCAGGCCTCACCTTAGACCGACTAGCGCTTAGCTGGCTGCCGATACCTCGGCGGCTTCATATGAAGCGTAAAGGCACTATTTCTCTGCTCTGCTGTCCGCTGAAGCCAACGCTGAGCCGCTAAGCAGAGGCTGAGTCGGTGCTGAGCCGAAATGCAGACGCTAAGCCGCTCGGCAATCGTTGCAAATATATTGGATTGACGGACTGGGGCTGCTAAGGCACGTAGCTTTCGAGCGCGCGTGCATACACTTCTGCGCCCACTCGCGAGGACGAGCACAGGAAGGGTCCTCCAAGCCATGCCCGCTGTTTTTCAACTCTGCTGTACGTTCCTCTTCAGGGCCGCCTTCCCTCAAAAGCTGGTCCTGTGAAGGATAAGGTGTAGGTGTCTCCTTCCTATAAAAATCTTGGCTATAGTGTGCTTGTGTGTGAGTGGGAATGTGTGTTTGCGTGCGAGCGTGTGTGTGTGTGTGTGTGTGTGTGTGTGTGTGTGTGTGTGTGTGTGTGTGTGTGTGTGTGTGTGTGTGTGTGTGTGTGTGTGTAATAATAATAATAATATTGCACTTGATAAAGCGCCCTCAGAGAACTTAATCTCTTTCTAGGCACTTTACATTTGCTGCAAAGTGATACACAATAGAATAGTAAGTAAAATCATGCTTGAAAAACAAACAAAATGAATAACATGGTTAGGGGTTACATGCACTGGGTCAGCATGCAAATGTGGTTAGTGGCAGCATGAACAGTGTCAGCACGCATAAGCACATCGAGGACGAATCACAAGGACCCACTAAATGCTGTCCTAAATAGGTATGTTTTTAAGTTCTTTTTAAATGTGGTCAGGTCAGGGGATGTTCTGATGCAGGTCGGGAGGGAGTTCCAGGCTGTGGGAGCATACGAGCTAAATGCACGGTCTCCAAAGGATTTAAGGTTTGTACGAGGTATTTCTAGACTGTTGGATTCCAAAAAGCGAGTGGTACGATGCTTTGCCTGATGGGGTAGTATATCTGACAGATAGGCTGGAGCCATAGAATGAAGAGACCTAAAAGTGAGCGACAAAACCTTGAAGTCAATCCGTTGCTTGACTGGTAACCAGTGCAGGTCGGCGAGAAGTGGAGTAATGTGGCAACTGCGATGCTCACGACAGACAAGCCTAGCTGCAGAGTTTTGCACCAGCTGCAATCGCCTGATCGCACATGCTGGTAGGCCAGTAAGCAGTGAATTGCAGAAGTCGAGACGAGATGTCACGAATGCATGGACCAACTTGGACGTGGTATCCTTATCTAAACAAGCCCTAATTTTAGCAATGTTATGAAGCTGAAAATAGGCAGATTTGACTGTGGAGCTGATGTGGTCGTCTAACGAGAGGTTGCTTTGGAATATGACACCTAGATTTCGAGCTGATGCAACTGGAGATATGCTGGCAGAGCCAATTTTGAAAGTCAGCCTTTCCAATTTCTGAATAACACTAGGTTTGCCCATAACTAGTAAGTTAGTTTTATCATCGTTTAGTTTTAGAAAATTTGCTGCCATCCATGATCGGATGTCATCAATGCATGCAGCAAGTGAGTTGAGAGAATTTGAGGTGCTCGAAGGCTGGGAGGGATCAAAGCAAAGGTACAACTGAGTGTCATCCGCATAGAAGTGAAAGCCTAGATTGTGCTTGGCAATCACATCAGTGAGAGGGAGTACAACTTGCCATTATTATTCCGACGGTCGTTGTTTCTTCTATCGACATCTGAATATAGGCTTTGGAAGGTGTACGACTGCTGGCACTCTAGCCATGTTTGAAGAAGTTTTATTCTCATCATGATTTGCTGTCATTCACAGTTCTATACTGCACCTGTCCGCATCTTGCTGAAAGGTGACTTGCTGGATCAGTGGCTTCTCATCAAGCGTCATTGACTTCATGGTCCTTCCTCTTATTTTTAGGTCCCGTCATCCTCTTGCTCTATAAATAATAATACTATTAATATATTAGCAGATTCAACAGCTTCATTTGTATAGCAGTAGGAGAGCCTTAATGGTTATCACCACCCCTTGCATTGGGCAATAAAAGATCGCCCACTGCAGGACTCAAACCCATGACCTGGATCGCGAAGAGCGAGCACCTTACCTCAAGACCGAGGGCCAAATGAATAACTATCTGAGATCATTCTACTCAGACTTTGCATCGTACCATCCACTTCTGTGATTCAGGCGAGTTAGCTTCTGACCTAACCGAAATCCTTTGGAGACCATTCCTTCAGCTCGTGTGTTCCCGAAGCCTGGAACTTGCTCCCGACTGACGTCACGAGATCCCGTGACTTGACGAAATTAAAAAAGAAGCTAAAAACCCACTCGTTCCTCACAGCATTTGCTGGGTCCCTGTGAGCTGGGTCCTTTGTTTGCTTACACGTGCTGAAGCTGCACACACTTAAATCGGATGCTTACTTTTCAGCATATGTAGAGTGAGAGATTTAGTTCTCGCTAGACATTGTACTTATGTCTTATTGTCATCACGTGCTTTGTGACCAGCATTGTGTGCCTGTCATCGGGGTGCTAGTGGCCTGGCCTGTGTGCATCCACGATTAGATATCGCCCTCTATCGCCAGCTGCGGAGGCGTGTGAGGGAAATGTCATTGTGAGGAAAATGTCCGTGTGAGGAAAATGTCCGTGTGAGGAAAATGTCCGTGTGAGGAAAATGTCTGTGTGAAGGAAATGTCCGTGTGAGGGAAATGTCATTGTGAGGAAAATGTCCGTGTGAGGAAAATGTCTGTGTGAAAGAAAATGTCCGTGTGAGGGAAATGTCCGTGTGAAGGAAAATGTCCGTGTGAGGAAAATCAACGCCCGGAAGAATACCTCGAAGCGTTTTCAGTGCATCTGACCAGCAGTGGCTGCATCAAAGCGTTAAATTCCTAACGCAGTGTTGCACGAATAAGCTCAGCCCTTGCTTCTGTTTGCTGCTTCACGCAGGCGTTCGATTCGTCAAGGCATAGCATTTTCTTGGGGTAGAGTGGCAACATGCACCACAAGATGTGACGGGACATTTATTTTGGCAATATCCGGCTTTCGGAGCTGCCCCAATGCCATTTATAATCATGCACCGGCTGGATATTCAGGCGGCTCATGCCTGTGGTGTCTCTTCGTGATGGGCGTTTCTTCCCACCACCTCTAGCTGTTGTGCAGTGATAAATGTACAGGCAAGGGTGGGTGTGGTGAGGGTGAGGCTTTCGTGGGTGCACGGGTACTCAGTACATTCAACAGAAGCCTGGACCTAGATATTGGTATGCAGGTGCAAAAGCCAGCGCTAGCCAAATTATTCTGTAGCACACCACCGGGCCTGCTCTCGTGGATGTCACTACCATTTCTTTTTATTGCTTGAATCTGGTGAGACCGTCCATATATATATATATGTATATATATAGCCACTATATCTCACCCGGCCCATCTCCCCAGAGTCATCACTAGTGACAGATGTCAGAACACAGAAGTCACCCTTTGTCTGCCAGCTGTGCCTTGCCATCTGCGATCCTGTTCCAGATTCATCGGATGATCCTGTTCTAACTAACTTTGTTGGATAAGCCCCAGCTCGGGCTTTGCTGTCGGCTGTAGATCGTGCAGGCATCCTCCTGGTCCAGGTTCTCTTCCTCTCTCTTTCTCCCACTCTCTCATACACCGTACTCCCTCAATCTCTCCCCCTCTCCCTCCCTTAACCTCACTATCTTTCCCGATCTCTCTCCGGTCTCACTCTGTCTGCCTGTCTGTCTCTCTATCTCTTCTACCTCTGTCTGTCTGTGTGTGTGTGTGTGTGTGTCTCCCTGTCTCTCCCTCTGTCTGCCTGTCTGTCTCTCTCCGTCTCTATCTGTCTCTCTCACACACACACACTAGCTCGGTGCAGTAGCCTGGAGTCCTTACGGTGTGTTTGCTTCTACTCTCTTGGTGCCACTGGCCACTTGGCAGCTACTGCTGTTAATCATTTGGAGTGGGGAAAGCTTAGCATTAGCAGCCACTACTATGCAGCAGCAATAGCTGGTTTACATTATTCTCCGAGAACCGGCGAAGAACCCTGTGTACTACACTGGCTGTGCTGGATGCAAGCAGATCTGTATTGTTGCCCACAATGCCTGTGCATGCATGGGAGCATTGCGAGAGCCGCAGATGCCAGTGCTGATGGGCCAGACACCGGCATGCAAAGGGAGCTCAGACGTGGCTCTCAGGTCATAAGCAGGCAGATCTGCAAGCAAGTTGTGAAGTGCTGGCAACTTCTGGCCTCGTCCTTTGTGGTACCGGCCGGCTGGTCTTTACTTCTTTCTAGGTGCCTCGGCTGCTTCCTTTCCAGAGCTGCCTGATTGTTCGTGCAACTGCTGCCGATCCAGCTTAGATGAGAACGATCTGTTTGGAGGGGTATGAGTTGACCCTGGGCAACAATGGTTTTAAGGGGTTAGTTGCTGCTTTGATGACTGCGTGGCCGGTCGTGGGTCGAGAAAGACAAAAGAGAGAGAGAGAGAGAGAGAGAGAGAGAGAGAGAGAGAGAGAGAGAGAGAGAGAGGCAGACAGACAGACAGACAGAGAGAAAGAGACAGAGAGAGAGAGAGCTGGGAGAGAGAGAGAGAGACAGAGAGAGAGAGAGAGCTGGGGGAGAGAGAGAGAGACAGGAGAGAGAGAGAGAGAGAGAGAGAGAGAGAGAGAGAGAGAGAGAGAGAGAGAGAGAGAGAGAGAGAGAGCTGGGAGAGAGAGAGAGAGACAGAGAGAGAGAGAGAGAGAGAGCTGGGAGACAGAGAAAGATTAAACCCTCCCCTCCTTTCCCTTTCCTCCCTCGTCTTCCCTGCCTTCCCCTCCCCTCTTCCACGAGGCTTCGTGTAGCCATCGGAAAGTGGCTGCTGCTTGCACACGTTTGCTTGTTTTTCCTGATGGTGTCAGGGTGCCAGTGCTTGTAATCGAGCGACATTGCCACGCCACACCCTTTTGACAAATGCTAGCAGCAGCGAGATGCGGTAGCAGCAAAGGCCGCAAGCAGACCAGGCCCACGAGTAACGTCTGGTCGAAGCCGCTGCAGAGCGCACACGAGTCAGCGCACAGGCTTGGTGTCCGAAGAAGGGGAAGGAGGTCGAGTGCCAGGCAGAAGGCACGTCGATCAGCAGTCTGTGCTGCAGATGAGGCAGCCATTGACTGACACTCCTGGCTTCCTCTTGCAGTGACAACCGAATCGGTGATACGGAGTACAGTGAAGCGACGGCGCAACATACTAAGCGCTCTGCTCTGCTGCTTCGGTAGCCAGGGTGCTGCCGCTGCCTCCGTGGCTCTGCACGCGCAGCCTCTGCCACCGAGCGAAGCAAAGGCGG
>WPIO01000024.1:2427500-2450000 GCA_009760855.2 Cristatella mucedo
AGACACGAAACTCGGTGATTTTGGAACGATGCAGCATCTACCAGTGTGGCAGCTTGGGGGAGAGTTTCCTTACTTCGGAAGGTCCGAGCTGGTTTTGTGGGCTCATCAGCGGAGCTTATAGATATACAAACTTGACAACCCTTACCATTTCCGGCAACCTCGGAGCCACGTATACAAACTTGACAACCCTTACCATTTCCGGCAACCTCGGAGCCACGTGTAGAGCCGCCGCCATGGTAGTCTTGGTGCCGCCTGATCTTTTGCTCTGGAGTTCTGTGAGCTTGTTAAAGAAACATGCAGATGAACCAAAAAAAATATAGTTTTGTGTGTTCATTCATCTACAGCTTGGCTGGTATAGTTTTCAGTCGACGTAATTGTTGCATACGGTCTCGTCCAATCAGCTGCAATTATAAAGTAGAGGTCAACTGATCCGACAACCTCATTTATATAGCGACAAAAGAGCCTTGGCGGCTATTACCCTGCTTGCATCAGGCTATACACGATTGACTGGTTAGTTGTGCCGATTCGGTCCTAATAAGTAGAGTCACGCTGGTAAAATTGTGTATAGCACCCTAAGCAGCATTTGACAAATAGGTCCTGCCGATTAGGTCCCTGGACAAATAGGTTCCTGGATAAATGGGTACCGGCCGTTTAAGGTCCCTAAAAAAGATCGATTGTTAAACTCGTTTATGTCAAACACATTAACACTATAACGAAATTAAATCCCATTATTGTTTTACATAATAGTAAATAATATGATAATTTAAGTAATTGATATATTACATAATAGTTATATCTGAAATTTATCATAAGATACATTTATCATTCATTAATGCCATTACTTAGTGTTAATTCTTATTCCGCCAGGAAATTATGAGATAGACCTCGAAGATAGTCAATGATTTTTCGATCTGCATACGTTCTGTAGACGTTCAAAATAGGTCGTTTATACATCTATTTTCCGGCTGAAGATCAAACAGTACTACTCTCTGTTGTCTATCACTTGTAAGCTCTTTGAAGTATAGCAATATGAATTAAAGACAATAAGTTTTTCCTTAAGGGGTTCGGGGTCTAAACGTCCAGTACCCACTTGTCCCGGAACCTAATTGGCTCGGACCTAATTGGCTGGACCTACTTGTCTTGCTTCAAACTTTAGAGAACTAAACCACTCTATAGTCCCTTTGCGTATACAGACAGCCAGCGACTTACGATGGTTCAACTTACGAAAATTTGGAGATACGAACTCAGCCATGGTCACGCAAAAAATCAAAATTTATCAAAGGGAACTTTTAAAATCCACGAGCAGTCAGTGGATTTAACAACGCCCCAAACAGTAGGGCTGAAACTATGTCTGACAGCTATCCATTTCCCTTTGCAGAAAATGTAAAGTGCCTAGAAAGAGATTGAGTTCTCTTAGTGTGCTTTATCGAGTGCATTATTGTTATTATTATTTTTGGTATTGAGGGCTTATAGTAAACCGTATCATATATCGTTCTCGACTTACGAAAATTTCACTTACGACAGGTTTTCCTATTCCTATTTAATTCGTAAGTTAGGCTGACTATAGTGCAAAGGAAGCATATCAATTGGTTAGCGATAGCATCTATGGTTTCAGCACCCACAAGCGCACGAATGACGATTCTCATGGTCCCAACAAATATCTGATGAACAAGTGGGTTTTCAGCTTCTTTTTAAATGTTGCTAAGTCAGCAGATGTCGTAACGCGTTGGTCGGGAGTAAGTTCCAGTCTTTTGGAGCATATAACCTAAAGGTACGGTCTCTAATGGATTTGAGGCTGGTCTGAGGTACACTTGAACGACTCGAGTCAGAAAAGCAGGTGGTGCGATGTTAGCCTGATTGATAAGTAGCCGATAGGTATGCCTGCGTAAGTGAATGAAGGGATCTAAAAGTGAACAACAAACCCTTGAAGTCGATGTGCTGCTTGATTGGGAGCCAGTGCAGGTCGGCGAGAAGTATGTAATATTGCAGTTTTGACGTCCTAGACAGACAAGCTCATCCGCACAGTTTTGCACCGACTTCACGGGGCTTATTGAACACACCCTAAGACCTACCAGTAGTGAGTTATACTAGTCAAGACAGGATGTCACAAATGCGCAGACAAAGAGGTATGTTTTCAAATTTCTGGGTAATGCTGGATTTGCCCATAATAGTAGGTTGGTTTTATCTTCATTTAATTTGAGGTTGATCTACCTTTTCGCGAGTCGGTGCAATAAGATATTGCCCACAGAGTTATCTTGCATATCTAGAGTTATCAAGCATAACATCGTTCGTCTAACAATGTGATGTTGGATGAATTTTCCAATGTTGCCACTGATTAAGTGGTCATGCTTTCTTTACAGCAAATGTAAAATGCCTAGAAAAAGATTCAGCTCTCCGAGGGCGTTATACAAATGTATTATTATTATTATCCTTTGTTCACGTTTCTAGCCAGTAGGAATCGGCATCTTGTCGGAAGAAAATTCGGCCACGTAGTCCTAGCTTAAGAAAAGTGTCTTACCCTGTCGGCAATTGAATTCGCTGGTTTCAGAAATAGGCTAGTACCGACCAACTTAGTCCCAAGGTAAAAATAGTAAGACATTTGTATAGCAACACAAGACGGCTAAATCTCTTACCCGGCACGTTACATATGCTGAAAAAGGAAGTATGTCGAAATATCCACATATATATAGGTGTGTGTGTGTGTGTGTGTGTGTGTGTGTGTGTGTGTGTGTGTGTGTGTGTGCATAGAAGCCTTTGAACGTTTAGAGGCTAGTATTTAAGAATACTTTAATAGCAACTCAACCATTGAATAGCTAGTTTGGCTTGAGTTAAGAGCCTCAAGTTATCGATTCTAGTAGTCTGTTAATGCTCCCAATAAGATGTGGTGCTTAGTGTATTCATTTAATTTAGAAAGCTCGGCCCACATAGACGATTTAGTGCCTGAAGGATTATTGTTCAGTTTTCCAATCGCAGCTCCCGGTACAGAGAGATTATATACTATGAACAACTGGCTGCCGTTTGTATGAGAGTACAGGTCATACCATGGGTCTCAATTACTCTTGCAAGAGCTATTGCACAGAAAAAACTGCACAGCTGAATAATTGAGTTAGTGTATATCCTTGCTCAAGTCCAGAGCTGACGTATCGATATCGAGAAAAACGATTCACGGTTAAGTTGATTCAGTAAGAGAATATTACTAGCTCGACACACACACACACACACACACACACACACACACACACACACACACACACACACAAACACACATATATATATATATATATATATATTAATGTTCTACTTTGCTACACTGCTTAGACAAGACTACAACAGCCACATTAGGTCATACGTTTGTGAATTCGCTTCTAGATTACTGCAGTAGTGCACCTACTCATGTCTCCTGGCCAGTTGCTCTGTCACTACTTGCACTAAATTGAAGTCTTTTGGTTATGGGACCTTCAGTTGCTATGCACTGAAAGACCAGGCCTGGCTTCTGTCGTCACTGGCATGGACTTGGCATCATTTAAATGCACAACAAAAGACGCACGTGGTCTGCTCAGCTTTTCTTTCGCTCCTGTGAACCTCTTGTCTTTTGTCTTTTGTTCTTGTGTGCGTTACGTGCTACCGTGCGTGCACGATTTGGTTCATGTTAGTAATAATAATAATAATATATTTGTGTAGCACCATATGAGAAATAAATCTCTTTTTGGATGCTTTACACATCCCATGAAGGAAGCAATGTTACTAACTAGGGACACACTACCGGTGGTCCTGAGTGTCTTCTTGTGTGTTTTATGCATCTATCTAAACATGATATTTGTGTGTTTTTTCATTACTAATATAGGCATGACACCTTGCATGCCATTGACTCTATGTGAGCAAATTGCAAAGCACTTTGATGAAAAAAGTTAGCTGACTTGACGGTTTCATATATGTAGGCGGCAGAAGAGCCTTGCCGGCTATCACTCCCGCTTGCAGCAGGAAATAAAGAATCGCCCATTAAAGGACTCGAATATACGACCTCGGTCGTGGAGAGCGAGTGCCATGCCCTTCGACAGTGATCTGGTTCACTTAGGGTGGTATGCAAACGACTTATTATTAAAATTACTTTTATTGTAATTATTATTACTGATGAGTCATCGATGCCTGCATGTAGCTGAGCTACCCATGTCTGTAAAGCGAGTGCAACTTGAGCGTTGCCATGGTGCCTTGAATATGGCGAGCCCTCCAGGCCTGCTTGCCTGGTAGGCCAGCGAAGGCCAGTGTAGCTGGTTTGGTCTAGCGGTTAAGGTGCTCTCCCCGACCAAGGTCTGACTGAGGTCGTGGGCTCGAGCCCCGAGGCATATGTGAAGCGCCTGAATAGAGATTAAGTTCTCTTGGGGCGCTATATAAGTGAATTATATTTATAATTCGCCGGACAGGGGAAGCTCTGTCCTATTACGCACGAAGTCAATTAAAGTCAAGAATACGTGACAGTAGCAGGTATGGCACCGGTGCGAAAGTGGGATGACTAATTGCTGGCCTTGTTTAATCAATTGGCTCCTATGGGCAGCAGGTCTGTGCCCGAACAACTCCCCACCTTATGCCTTAAATTACCAGCTAGGCGGAACCATGTGCTGGCGCCTTGTTAGAGACACGTTCATGCAGGGAAGTGTAGGCCACATTACGGCTCATTAGCAGTGGTGGGGTGGCGTTGCCCCGACATGCGTTCGCACAGGGAAGTGTATGCCACATTGCCGGCTCACTAACAAGGGTGGGGGTACCCCCGCCGGCAAGCAGCCGTACGGCATCTAGTTGCTGGGTAACTGCAAACTGGGGGGCGGGGCTTGCTCGACGACATGACTGTACTATTTGGCAGAACGAGTAACTGTCTCGGAGTGAGCTCACGTACAAATATCCCCAGGCTTGTCCTGATCTTGTCTCTAGTGCAGCGTGTGGGTGGGGGGACGCAGGATATCGGCCTGAGGCTTCTTTCACGTGAGAGGTGCTATTATTTACAAGTGTGGTTAGTTAGTAATAGATTAATAACAGGGTCGTGTTAAAGCTAAATATTATTCTCATATCTGTCTCTTTCTTTACAACTGATGGGAAAACTTCGTTTTGCTTTGATATGAAAAGCCTAACCCTCAATATAGGCTCAAGAGCATGGCATGTGCGTTTGAAGCTTTCGGCTCGTAATCAGCAGTGGCAGCTGGTGCTGCATCCTGTCGAGTGGGTCCTGCGAGTGGCTGCAATCCACTTATCGTGTCCGTACAATCATCTTCGCGAAGCGGCAGTTTTGGTTTCATTGTATAGACATGCAAAAAATATATAATTCATTTGTGTAGTGCCCGAAGAGAACTTAATCTCAATGCAGGCGCTTCACATATGCCATGGGGCTCAAGCCCACGACCTCGGTCATCAAAATGTATATTTGCATGCTGACCCTATCCATGTCACCTCTGACTGTGCTATGCTCGTTGACATTGAGCAAGCTATCACTAACCATTCGATCGTGCTTTTTTTGCAGCAAATGTAAAATTTCTAGAAAGAGGTAAAGTTCTCTGAGAGCGCTATATAAATGTATTATTATAATTATAAATACAGTCATCTTCATCTTGGTTAAGGCGAGTGCCTTAACTACTCGGCCAAACCAGTGCAGACTCGGTGCTCCGAGTGTACTCGCTGAACGTTTCGCACTTTCGCACGAAAATGGCCAGCGTCGAAAGACTGGGGGCCACCGGCTGGGCGGCTGGGTCAACCGCGTGAGTCCTCCGCTCGTTCGGACGTGTCGAGCTAACTGTCGTGCACCAAACACGCGGCACGGACGGCAGGCTGAGTGCGCAGCAGTAGTGCAACGTGTGAGCCTTTGCTTTAGGATTTGAGCCGCCTTGGCCGCGATCTTTCGCAAGTGATCATCATCGACAATTCGCCTGCTTCGTACATATTTCATCCTGGCAATGCGGTGAGTAGCAATAGCTGTCGACCAGGTTCGCAGCCGGTGTACGACGACTCGGCGCCGGGGCTGGATCCCGTTAGCTCGTTAGCCGCCTTCCATCTCACCTCCCCTGCTGCATGTGTGCCCTACCTCCACGACTTCTTGGAATCGTATCGGGGCTGCTCTAGTGCGTCGGGCGGCGCCAAGCACAGGTCCAAGCGTGACTCGGTGGTGCCACATGACCTTGGACCTGGTCACTTCCGGTAGCTGCTTTCTAGCTTCCATCTGTGGGTCGGCGATGCAATTGGCCTGCAGCAGCGCGATTGCTGACGCTTTCGCGGCACTTGGCACTAGGTGCCGGTGAGCTCGTGGTTTGATGACGGGGATGACGTAGAGCTGCTGGAGCTCTGCAGCTTCTTCGAGGACCTCTCCCGTGTCGACAGCGTCTACTCGGTGCTGCAGCAGAACAGGGTGAGCTGTGACTTCGGCTCGAGCGGCTACGGCACGTAGCCGCCTCGGCCTACGTCATGGCCAGTGCTCGCACGGTCGCTCCTGTGATTCGCGCCAGCGTGCTCGCTGCTCGCCAGCCAGGCGTGCAGTGCGTCCGGGCCGTTCGGTCAAGAGCATCTTCCATCCGTCGTCGGAGTTGTTCGATGCAGCAACGCTAGGGGACGCGTGCAATAGCCGTGCCCCGTGACGGTGGTTTGCACGCAGCGGCCGGCGCTCATGCCTTCGGTGTGGGATCGCCAGTGTGGAGACACTCACTCGTGCCTCACTTCGCCTTCGCATGTCGAGCCGTCGTCGTCTTGCTGCACGTCTTTCCGCATGCATACGCTCTTTCAAGGCGGCTTCATCGTGAACGTTACATGACCGGTTAGTGACTTTGGCAGCGGCAGCTATCGCTGACGCAGGCCCGGCTCTACACTCGGAGCCCCTTCCCCTCGCCCGAAACGGTCAAACTTATTTTGAAAATTTGTAGCGAAAGCTGGCCGGCTATTTTATGTCATGCCCAGAGCAGCATGTATTTTGATTACTGCGGCTTATTTTTCCATACATTTTTATGCACAAAGCGAAGCGCCTCGGGCACCAGGCGATGACTGTTGCTTTATCTTGACGTGTCTTGTGCTACGGAAGTGCGGTTACGGAATATGTGAACCTACTTGGCCTGTTACTTAAAAGAGTACGCCATCTGGCTGCCAGCCCCACAGGGGCCGGATGGCTTAGTTCTGTTTGGGGCCCAGTGACGGTGCATCCGTCATCTGGCCGCCCTAATGCAGTGCTTCTTCCGACTGCCCCTCCCTGCACTTAGGTGACTTATGCAACCTGCGAACATCTTATGCCCACAAGCATGCCTTCGTCATTAGGGATGGAGTTTGGCAGGCAGCATTTCATGGCCAATCGAGCTACGCTTTATATTTATAGTGCCCGCTTTCGTCTTCTGTACATTGCTGTGCATGAGCAGGTTGCTCGAGGCCCGAATGGCTCGAGTCTTCCCTGCCCTTCTTCTTAGAGATTGTCTGGACTGTTCTTCCTGCCATGTGCTCATCGCTTGGCTCTGCGTTGACTCACACCGTAACTGCTTTTTTTTGATAAATAAATACCGTATTGGTGGGTACTCAATCACAATTGCATAGCCACTGACCACGTCTGCGAGTTTTAGATCGAGCTTGACCCTCGTGTCGAGTAATGCTATTTATTCCATGCCCCCACGTATGATAAGGACTGATAATGGTGATGCAAGTGGCCTGCTTTGTGTCCGAAATAATCTGGAATGGAGCAGTTGGGTGGCTTTCGTAACGATCGACTGTGATAGCTATTTATGTCTCACGGTCTTGTTACTCTGGTGAATAATCCGACTCGCTTACAAGGACAAGGCGTGAGCATTTGGCTGCAGCAACGTAGATCATGAATCAAACTCGGAGCATAGAGCTGAATCGCGGGCGAGCTGCCTAGCTAGGTGCAGTGTCTTGGCCGGCAGCTCGAAGAAAGGTCGGCCAGGTTATGCATATATGGGACGAACTGAGCTTCGACCTTGGGTGAGCCTGATCGCAGATCGTACAACGTTTTTTCTGTCGTAATCGTTTAGCAATCTACCAGACATCAGAACAGCTGTGCCTTCGTCCAAATGTACTCATTTTACTGCAGACAGCTGAGTGATACGACGTTACACCCGTCTTATAGCCAAGTCGTGGGTAATGAAATAATATTCATTAGCGTCGGTAGTGCGTGGGAACAACTAGCAATAAATCTCAATGAAGATTGTCTATGGTCGATAGGAAGCGGCCTATAAGAGCAGCTAACTTGCAACTTCTGGACACTCGACGTGGCTATTAGGCTTGGAGACTATTTGACGTGATACGGGTGAGGAAAGGAGAGCAACGTTTAGCCTGTCCGCCTGAGGGCTAGGAAGTAGGCCAATTTAGCTCTCCCCGGGAAGTTCCCTGCTGAGCGACGAACAAAACTATTCTCGATAGCTTTATGGATAAAGCACAGGCCTGGTAATGACTAGGTCGGGGCGGCATTCCAAGCTCGAGGCCCATTCAGCGCCCAGTCCCGAGGCACACGGGCTCTGGTCGCTCTGTTTCTTGAAATTACCATCCGTGGGATGTCGGACAACGTCGACAATGAAAGCTGGTACATTGAGGCCAACAGATGCTGACAGGACAGTGTCACTTTTCTTTTGCAAGGAGTGGCCTTGTATGCTGCTTCGGAGGGTTGAGCAGAGATGGTAAACTGTAACAGATTGACCGTGTCAGCGTAGGGAGTTGCCGAGATCTTCCTGTTAAGGAATGATGGTACCAAAACCTTGAACTGTCTCCAATCAAGCCACTTAATTTACTTTAGTCTCCCATACTAACCTGCCGCTACACTTAAGCCTCTCTAGACGCGGATTGTCAGTCAGAAAGCGTATCCCATTTATGGCGAAGCTGCCCCTGGTAATTGTGAGGTGATTACCGAAGTCTTTACTTGTAAACTCCATTGAATAGCGACTTTGTACGTAACATTACCAGCGGTCGGATGATTCAACAGCCTCATTTATATACTAGCAGAAGAGTCCTTCCGGCTATCACCAGGGCCAGAGAAATCTGTGGAAAAAGCCAAAGCTGCAGTCTTTCGAAAAAAGAATAATCTGAGCTAAAAAGACATCTAAACAAATAAGTTTAAAATCTGCGCAAAAATGTAATGATCTTGGAAAATCTTCATCGGATTTTGCACAATGGAATGTAATGTATCTCCGTCTGTAACCCCGCAAAGACTAAGTGAGTGTTACTCATAGAAGTTTTTTTTGTATAGCTCAATCACAGCCTAAGCGGCTTTCGGTACACCTTCCGTAGCCAACAGACTTCATCTCACACAACAAAGAGAAAGTGAGAAGCATAGCTGAGTCAGGAGAGCTATTGAGGTAGTGAGTAGCATGGAAGTAGCAGCATAGTACTTACTGTTTTGAAGAATTTGCAACAGTTGGCAGCAAAAGAGTAGTTGTCTTTGCATAAGAATTGTGGAAGTGAGTTACACAGCCTAGGACCTGCAGGGCAAAAGCTTCTGTCGCTACCTGTCTGTAAGCGGAGGAATGGAACGGCTAATTTATTGTCCATACCGGACCTGAGGGCACGAGGAGGCTGAAACTGGGCAGCAGTTCAGCCAGGTATGGAGGAGCCAAGCCGTGGTGGGTATTGTGGGGCAGAGTAAGTACTTTGCTCTGCATCCGTTGATCAACCGGCAGCCATTCAAGCTCTTTCAGCATAGGAGACACACAGTCAAATTTCTGTGATTTTTAAACTAACCTTGCAGTCATATTCATTGCCAGCTGTAGTGGCCTAGCGGCTTTTTTGGTAGCCCAGCCAAAAAATACGATAATCTAGCTGACACAGAATTACGGAGCTAGGTAAAATTTTTACAAGCCACCGCAGAAGACAGTTCCTAATCTTAGATAGGGATCGGACTTGATGGCTAGCTGTGGAAGCAGACTTCTTAAGAAAGCTTTTAAAAGACGACATATAAATTCCGAGCACGAGGTGATGGTCGCACAACAGCATCACCTACTAAAAGAGCAAAGCCTTCTAGTCCAGCCCCACGCTTGGGGTGTGCTAGTAGGAATTGCGTTGTATCGTTGTTTAGTTAACGTAAATTTGCCGACATCCCGCATTGTGTGTCTGCAAGGCAACCATTTAGTTTATCAGTCGCTGCAGCAGATTCCGACGGTTTAAATGACACAGCTGAATATCGTCAGCATAAAAGTGATAGCCTATTCCATGGGTCCGAACCACTTTCCCCAGATGCTGAGTATAAATAGAGAACAGAAAAGGACTGGGGACGGACCCTTGAGGGACTCCACGGGTGACTGGTCTGTGGATGAGACCCACAACGACACGGATTGAACAGGATCGGACAAGTACAATTTAAACCACGCCAGTGCCTCGTCTGCCAGTTCGATCTTTGTTATAAAGCGTTCAAGTAGGATATCGTGATCAGTAGTGTCGAAGGTAGCTTATAGGACAGTGTCATCTCAGTCTCGCTATCATTGCTGCATAGGATTTCATCGGTTACACGAGGAGAGCAGTTAAAATGGAGTGCTGCCACTTAAACCCCAACTGAAATTTTTCAGAAATTTTATTCTTTCGAATGCGTGATACCAGCCGCTTAGTGACAATTTGTTCAAGAATCTTCGATAAAAAAGGAAGAGCAGCAGAAACTGGTCGATAGTTTGCAAAGACCTCTATCTAGTCCAGGCTTTTTCAGCATCTCGGTCTAACAACGACCGATTTAAAACACTTTGTGACAACCCCTTTACAACCCATTGGTTACCTTGGTCCCCCGTTTCCAGAGAAGTGTCAAGTGGCTACGGTTGGGCTAAGTGTATCTGCCAATGAAGACCACCGAGATGATGGTACAGGGTCTTCGAGAGAATGGCTCTTTTTACTAGACCTTTTAGGTTGCCACATCGCACATAGAAACCTCGGAAAACATCTTTAGAAAGGCCACAAGCTACGATCAAGCAACGGCTTTAGTCGGAGGGGGCTTTATGGAGGCAGAAATGTGCAAAAATAATTCATGAAAAAGGTTGAACATTGTTCGGCTGAGCCGTTAATATTTGGATAGTGAGACCTCTCAGTGTTGACAGCAAATTGTTTACCCCCATAAACCTGTTTTGGGTCTGACTGGTAGGACTTCAGTTTTTGAGTTAAAAAAGCCCTGGTTTTTCCAAGTTTATGCGTGTAGACTCGAAGGAAGTCTTTGAAAATGACTAGATCATCAGACCCAACCTTCTTAAAGCTGCGTTCAAGCCTGCGCTTAACACGGTGCATCTTTTGAAGTGTTTTTCGTAAATTAAGAGGAATCTCCACGACTCCGTGCATGGTCATAATGTGCTTGTCAAGGGTCAAATGGGTGATCCTGTTGTGCGACACTCACCATGTGCTCGGAATTTAGGTGTTGTCTTTGACAGCTGCCTAAATTTTGAAAGCTTTGTTAAGAAGACTGCTAATACGGCTAGCCCTCACGTCCGATCCCTATCTAAGGTTAGAACTGTCTTCCACGGTGGCTTGCGAAAAATGTAATTGGCTTCGTAGTACTGTCTCGGCATTATAATTGTAAATCCCTTTTGGCTGGGCTACCGAAAAAGCCACTAGGCCAGTGCAGCTTGCGATGAATATGACTGCAAGGCTAATTTACAAAACTCAGAGGTTTGACCACGTGTCTCCTTTGCTGAAAGAGTTTGGACGGCTGCCGGTTAATCAACGGATATAGAGCAATGTTCTTACACTGACCCACAAGACCCTCCACGGCTTGGCTCCTTCACACCTGGCTAAACTGCTGCTCAATTTCAGCCTCCTCGTGCCCTTAGGTCCGGTATGGACAATATATTAGCTGTTTCATTCCTCCGCTAATAGACCATTAGCGACAGATGCCTTTGCTCTGCAGGTCCTAGACTGTAACACACTTCCATGATTCTTTTCCAACGAGAACTACTCTCCTACTACCGACTATAGCACATTTTTTCCAGCCGTGCTAAGCTGGTACTTTCATGCTGTTCACTATCTCAACTGCTCTCCTGACTTAGCTATGCTTCTCACTTTCTCTTTATTCCGTACGATGAAGTCCGTTGGCTGCCAACTGTATACTGAAAGCCGCTTAGGCTGTGAGTGCACTACACAAAGCACTCCTGCGTTACACTCACACAGTCTTTGTGGCTTTGTGGAGTTACAGACTGAAATACACTCACTACTCCTAAATGATATATGTTCACTACATCCGCGAGAGTATAAACGCTGTCGATCGAGTCTGAGTGTAGATCAAGAAGACATGCTTCACATGCAGATTCCGAAAATTTGTCCTGGTCAATACTTTTTAAATTTCGTCGCTGGTCAAACTCGATGCTACCCTGTACGTACGATGGAGCATCAGAACAGTAAACGAAATCTAGCAATGGCCCGAGAGGGTTAGTGGGTGCACAACAAGGTCAGTGGGGGCAGACATTCTTAGTGATAACGAGGTCCAAGATATTGCACCGGAAATGAAATTAAGCTAGCACAAATACAATTCGGGAGAAATTAATCTCCAGCATCATGCCTGCCAGGCAAAAACTTCATAAACATAACGTTAACCCGCATATTATTATGGAAAGGTAAAAGCACGTAAAGGTCATACAAATGATGACATTAATAAAGCTAAGAACTTTGCCTGATAAACATCAAGGTACTTAATGGTTTTTGGTGTTAGAGAGCGTCTGCCGTCAGCCAAGAAGTCATTGGACATAAAAAAAAAACATTCGCTCAACATCAACAGTCCAACACGATGTAATTATACATCTGAAAGTGATCTGGTTCAGTTATTGCAGCCTCGAGAACCATGCTCTGCATCAAATTTCTGCCTTAATTTCATAGGGAACGCTGACGTTCGATGACACATAATCATGGCACATTAGATCCACAATCAAGTCTGCCTACTTTCAGCTACATAACATTGCTAAAATTCGGGGTTGTATAGATAAGGATACTACATCTAAGTTGGTCCATGCATTTGTGACATCCCGTCATGACTTCTGTAACTCAATGCTTGCTGGCCTACCGACATGTGCAATCAGGCGCTTACAGCTGGTGCAAAACTCAAAAGCTAGGCTTGTCTGCCGTGGGCATCGAAGTTGCCAAATGTAAAGCGCCTAGAAAGAAATTTAGTTCTCTGAGGGCGCTTTATCAAGTGCATTATTATTATATTGTTATTACCACTTCTCGCCGATCTGTACTGGCTACCAGTCAAGCAACGGATCGACCTCAAGGTTTTGTCGCTCACTTTTAGGTCACTTCATTCTTTGGCTCCAGCCTACTGATCGAATCTACTCCCCCACCAGGCTAAGCATCGTACCACATACTTTTCGGAATGTAACAGTTGACCAATACTTCGTACAAACCTTAAGTTCTTCAGACACTGTGAATTTAGTTCCTATGGTCCGAAAACCTAGAACTCACTCCCAACTTGAGTCACGACATCCCCTGACTTGACCGCATTTAAAAAGAACTTAAAAACGCACCTATGTAGGACCGCATTTAGTTTGTCCCCATGATTCATCTTTTATGTGCTTGTGCATGCAGACACTGCTGCATGCTGCCAGAAACCACACTTGCATGCTGACCCTGTGCGTGTTACCCCTAACCATAACAATAATAATAACGCACTTGGTAAAGCGCCCTCAGAGAACTCTTTCTAGACGCCTAACCATGTTATTCATGTTGTTTCTCAAGCATGATACCACTCACCATTCGATCGTGTCTCCTTTGCAGTCAGTAAATGTAAAGGGCCTAGAAAGAGATCGAGTTATCTGAGTGCACTTTATCGAATGTACTATTATTATTATTATGTCATTCGGCACTTTGAGCGGATCAATAAATTGGGCTATATTGTTCATACTCTACCGGGCTACACAGCTCATAATCCAAATCTTTGGGCAGCACGGACAGCTACCCCTGGTCAAGAATTCACACAACTCTAAAATGCTGTATTTCCGAGCGGGCTTTAAGTAACCTTGCAATTTTTTGTTCGAATAACTATGCTCGTTGGAAAAGAAAAGTCATACCAGATCAAGCAAAAAATTCGGTTCCGTTTCCGGCAGATGAAGATAGCCCTCTGTGAATTTAACAAAACTGATAAACATAAAGCACAACAGCGAAAATGAAAAAAAAATGTATACTTTCCACAAATCTGTTTCCGGGTGGTAAATGCTATAACGCCGCTCTGAAAAGCCCAGCAGACGGAAGCAGAAGAGCAGAACGACTTGCTCCCCGTGCAGCAGTTATGTCGCAGTCGCGCCAGCAACAACGGACCGTAGAGACGGTGGAAGAACCGCTGCTGCTATCAAGCGAATAGAAAGGGGAATTGTTTAACTGAAATTTCAAAAATAATCGATTTCTTTTCCGTGCATCCCACTGCAATGTAGATACCCTCCACTCAGTTTGTTGATTACGTAAAGCGTGAACGTTTATTTGCGGATGATCAAGCGATGTGAAACTGTTGGGTCCGCATACTCGGACATAACAGAAACGAAGAAAGAACGAGATTCGCATTAAATTTCAAACGGGTCATGGTGCAGAACGTCTGGAAGGTCGTGACCAGCAATTGAAAAGACCTTCTAAGTTCGTAGTCCTGTGACATTCTGGTTCATGATATTTCGTGATAACTCACGCTGTAATAGGCTATCAAGTACTATTCTAGTGCAAGCATTGTGTAGTTCTGATTTTTGTGTAATAATTTAGCGTAAATATTACGAATTTTTTTGGCTTACTAACAAACCTAGGCTATTATAGGGGTTGAAGCCCTACCATGTAGTATCAGCAATTGCATCACAATTAAAGTGAATGTCTTGGGCTAAAAATTGTGGAGCCAATGCAGAAAAACCTTCCTATGTAGTCGCTGTTGGCAAAATATACGACAGACAGGGCCCAAGACAGCCAACGAGTTTGAACAGGGACGATATCGGTCCAGGTTAGCTTAGCGTTTACCTTTCATGAAGTCAGAGAATTGCCTTCCGCGCTTGGGGTCATGGTCAAAGCATACGAGATGTATCAAATTCTGAGTTAGAGAGGTGGATATTTCTAGTATGGGGTTCAATAAGTACCCCAAGTAAGTTATATGAATTGAGCTAGGTATTAAGCTTCTCAAACGTCGTTGAGTGCTTGTTTTCATTTAGCACGCTCGAACGCCCACAAACGCTAGCACGTCTTTGAAAACAATGTCAAAATTCCAGCTATTTCTTATCAACACAAGGGATAGGTCTGATTCTAAAATCTTCCAGAAATTTCAGTGATAAGAGTTTTGTGTTGACTACCCATCGTAGCGCACCAGGTGAAATCGCGAAAGCAGTTCAGGATATGATCAACAAATGCTCAACATATTTGAATACATAATTCCAAACTGATAATAAAATTGAAACTTTGCTCATCTATCGAGCTAATATAACCGAAAGCACGTGGTGCTTTTCGAAAAGTTTAGGGGTATTAGCAGCGTCGGCCAAGGCGAGATGTTTAAAATGGACACTGTGCTACCGTGCAACCCCCCCCCCCGTAGCCGGGGAAGCTATGGAACTTAAGTGCTAGCACCTTACCCCAAGGGCTAAGACTCATAAGGTAAAATTCCGCTGATTTTATGGTGTCATTAACTTCGCAGCTAAAGAGCCCGATCGGCTATTATGTACCCAAACCCTCGAGCCGCGATGATTTGGCCCAGTGCTTGCGGTACTCGCCAGACCAAGAACAGGCCGAGGTCATCGGCTCGAGCTTCATGGCATATATGAAACGCAAAATGAATGAAATAGAGATTAAGTTCTCTTAAGGAGCTATACAAATTAATTATTTCTTCTTTTTCTACGTCGGTAGCGGGGAGTGCGAGCGCTTTTGCCCTAAGCGAGGACCCAGGCACGTGACCATATGAGCGCTCCATCGCTCTCACGGAGTTCTGTTTCAAACGCACTGTGGAAGCTTCAGCGTTCGAATCTCTGGGGGCCATAAAGACAGCGCTCGTGCGAGTCCCTCGACCACGGGTAACAAACTCACCGGCGAAGCCATTACGTAGCTACCTACTGTCTAACTCAGCCTTCATATAATTTTAGAAAAACCGTTGCTTGGGTTCAGGATTGTTCATAGGCCTGATCCTCACACGTCGTAGTTGCAGTTAAATAAATTACTCCTTGATACTCCCAACCTTCAGCATGTCTTAAATAAAAATGAATACACTATATATAATCTAATTTTTACCAAGCTTAGTTATCCCTAGTGGTCTAGTGGCTAGGATCCGGCGCTCTCACCGCCGTGGCCGGGGTTCGATTCCCCGCTAGGGAATTTTTTGTCAGACATATTGTTACACAATTTTTAAAAATCTTAAATAGAAGTATTCATATTGTAAGTATGCTATTAAACAAATGCAATGGTCAGGAACAAAGCTTTAGGCTTTACCTCGTAACTTGAAATTAAACAAGCTGTAGAAATAAGACGTACTGAAGCAAACTAAATAGTGAAAATAAACATGCAATAGCTTTACTACAGGATGTTGATCTCCCTATTTTCACCAAATAGTATCATATCTAACCTAGACTGAGCTGCACTGTTCCACGGCTGGGCAACGAAACTTGTGGCCACAACGGTTATAAAATTAATTATATATTTATACATATATATGATTAATTGTATTTGCTATTTATTCGTGATTCATTATTTTTATTAATTTTATCAGAACTTAATCAGAGTGCAACGGCTCTGCCCGCCTCAATCACTCTGCATGACAGGCAGATCCCCAAGCTGCCTGTCATGAGAACGAGTCCGTGGCCTCGACCTTGGAGCCCTGCAGGGTCTCGGGCAGCCCTAGTGCTGAAATAGAGCAGGCCTGCTCTTCCCTTGCAAGGGACATAGACCTGCTTCAGGCCAGCCTTCCATCCCTTTGGCAAAAGGTTGACGCCTTGCGGACTTTCCTCCTGTCACGGCTCGACTACCTTTGTCGGGCCGTGGCTTGTGCCTAAGGCTGCTCTGCAACAAGCCGAAAAGGCTCTCATAGAGCTATGTCACTTCGCGTGCAGTCTGCCGTACTTTGCGACGGTGCATTTCCCGTTTGCGACTTGTTCTGCGGGAGAGCTTGGCGTGATTTGCTTCGAGACGAACGCCTTCATCCTACGTGCTGCACAATCCTGTCGCATGCTGTGCTCGCCCGATGGGTATATGTCCGTCAAATCGCCCGTCACCGACTCGATCGATCAGTCGCCGCCAGCGTGGATGGCACTCCACTGTGTGATGAGGAGCGTTCGAAATACCTGAGCCCAGCAGCCGTCTGCCGTGGCAATAGGGTTGGCCCGACCTTGCTGTGGTCGGACGCACGTAAGTGCCTCAAGCGGCTCTCCTGCAGCCTCTTGCTGGCCGGCCCTGAAGTGCTGGCTGCGTTTCCACAGACCCTGACGGCATTGAGCACTGAGTCGTACCGCGAGTGGTTATCGCGAAACTGTGGGAGTTCGCCAGGCTATCGGAAGGCCGTGCACACGGCAGGGTCGGCTGCTGCGTGGCCACGGACAGATTTGCTACCTACAGTCACTTCTTGACCACGGGTCTTGGCTTGTCCGTCTGTACCTGGCAGTTCGTGCACCGAGCACGCCTAGACGTGCTGCCAGTGGCTGCTGCAAGGAGTCGGGCATACCCCGGGACGGTTACCAGCTGCTGCCTATGCTGCACGGAGACAGAGACCATTTTCGATGTGCTGACCCAGTGCCGGCCGATGCTGCATGCAATTACGGCCGACACAGCCTGGTTCTTGGCCGCCTAATCGGAGCTCGTCCGGCCACTGCGCTCAACTGCATGTCGACCGGATGTGCCCTCACGTTTGCCGGTGGTCTGACTCAAGCAGGACCTGGTCATCGACGACGGCATCGATATAAATGCTCTGATTATGGCAGCTCGGAACAACACCGATAAATATGCAGACATTGGCCGGTCTTTCCTGACTGCTGGCTACCGATCGGCAGTGATGAGGCCCTTCCGTGATCGGGGCTCTCGGCAGCTGGTGGCCAAACAATGGAGGCTGCCTGGCCGATCTTGGCTTCCTGCACACGCAGAGAAAGGCATTGAGATGGCACTGCGTCTCCGATGCCATTACAGGCTCGGAAGTCGTGCGGTCCTTGTTCCTGAACTGGGCGGCCCGGGTAGCACCCGAGACCCCGGCAGGACAAGGCACTGCCGGCTAATGTATATATACTATTTAAAAATTTCAATCAATCGTATAATATATTAATATATATCCCTATAATAGGCTAGGTTTGTATGTTACTTAGTCCATGTCTGTCATTATATATTGCTGAAATCTAACACTAAAAAATGCTACAGCTGCACAGGACTATGAGCTTATAAGCTTTTCAAAGGTTGGCCATGGCATTCCATTAGCTTCCACTCTCTGCTTTACGACCCCCTTTTGCTGTCGCCTTTCGCTTCCCAGCTACCACTTGGACCAGCTGAGCAGAAAAATTGGACCGCTGGCCGAGTGAATGTGACGAATCAGAAATCGTGTTGCTTCTGCTTTTGATGAGCAATGGACATGCATACATAGAACCTACCAATGGTTCTTTACGGTGCTGCGGAATCTGTGCACCATTGTGGACCCGCGAGTTTTCACAGCCAAGAATTGAGAACAAAAAGGAGGAAAGTGAGCAGAATACGCTGCATTACCGAAACTCAGCACACGACAAGCTCAGCAACAAAAAGAGACTTGAGGAGAAACTCAGGAGGTCCGTGACGTCCATACTAAGCAAACGACTTACTTATGACAAGGTCAAAATCAGAAAGAGACTGGAGGTATGATTCGGGCACATGATGAGCCAGGTAACGTGATTTCGAGTTCCTGCCAGAATTGCAGTGCAATACTGAAATTATTTCCTGTGATTTATCACGGACACACACACACACACACACACACACACACACACACACACACACACACACACACACACACACACACACACACACACACACACACACACACACACACATATATATATATATATATATATATATATATACATATATACACTTGCTTACATATATCTACTAATTAAAGAAAGAAAGTCCATCCTTCCCAAGATGGCTACCAGTACTTCCTGGAGTGCGATATATGTGTAAATCTACTGTGAGTCTACAGGCAGTGAACTCTAGTATGTATATATGAACTGCTTTATTAAATGGTGAATATATGTATATGTACATTAACCGTATGCCTGGATATAAGCCAAACGGCTTCATGCACTTGCAGCATCATGGTAGCTTTGAAAGCAAAGAATGGAAGGCTATAATGCAGCAGACAGCAGCAGCAAAATTTGTCTCGTTTGAAGAACAATTTTTATTTAACTCTGCGACATGTCAGGGCTGCCACTTTGGCAATCGGCTCCACTGAGGAAGGTGATTCATCATCCTCGAGCGACGGTTGTCAGCGAGCGGAAGCAGCAGGCTTCCAGGTCTTGAAGAGGCTTGTGAACTCGGCCGGCTCGGCGCCCTCGATCACGCGTGCTATGGGCGTCGTTTTGCAGTAGCCTTTCTGTCTGGCAAACTCCTGCAATCCATGATGCCTCAAGCTAAAGAGCAGTTAGGGTGAGAGTGAGGGTACAGGTCAGCGCTGGGAACTCACAACAGGATCGAGCTATACTTTGTGCTGCAGCCTAGAACGTACGGTCCACTTGCCACGATTTCTTTAATATGAGCCCATTGATGGCCAATAATGAGAGCTCTTGGGTCATGAAAGCAGCATGAAAGGCACTAGGGACAAAACTAATTGCTACTTCAGAGGTGCAACTGACTGCCCAAGAAGCAGCAGCCAAGGCAGCAATGAGCATGCCAGTGGCAAGTGGAGAGAGAGAGCAGGAGAGAGAGAGCGAGCAGGAGAGAGAGAGCAGGAGAGAGAGCAGGAGAGAGAGAGAGAGAGAGCAGGAGAGAGAGAGAGAGAGAGAGAGAGAGAGAGAGAGAGAGAGAGAGAGAGAGAGAGAGAGGAGAGATAAAGAGAGAGAGACACACACAAACACTCAAATGAAGAGTCACTCTGCTTGACATGGCAAATCGATTGCTCATTTCTGGTGTGCAAAAGTCAGCCCGAAAAGGTGCAAGCATCTGAAATGCGCCGACATCAGACTGCTGTGCCTCTTCTCCGTAAGTGTGAAGAGAAGCTGCATGAAGATTAAGTGCAGCTCGAAGGGCAGCCCTTGGCACCTACCAAATTCCAGATCGGGAAAGCAAACAGGCTGTTCGGGTTTTGAGCAGCAGGGCACCAGCAAAGATTAAGCTCACGACACGGTCCTTGTGAGAGGAGCATGAGGGACAGCACAGTGCTGATGTTGCCCAGCAGGCAGCAACAAGAGCATATCAGTCGTGCAAGCAGGGCAAGCTAGCATGTCTATGTGGACATGGTGGACTAGTGGCTGGCAGCCGGATGCATTTGCTTGCCCTAGTGGTTAAGATGCTCTTCTTTAACGATCGCAATTCTTATGCAACGACACCGTCTCCTTCTCTCCTGCGATCGACTATGGCACATCCTTTCCAGCCGTCCTGAGCTACTACCCTCTATGCTACTCACTACCTCCACTGCTCTCCTGACTTAGCTATGCTTCTCACTTTCTCTTTGTTACATGAGATGAAGTTTGTTGGCTACCGAAGCCTTATGGAAAGCCACTTAACTTTTTACTGCATTATAGAAATCTCCTGGGTAATTCCCACTTTGTTTTTGTGGATTTGCAGAGTGATGCACAGAGATACATTACATTACATTACCTGCCTGCTTTCGACAGCAGCAGGTCCTAACATCGCATCGCAGGCAAGGATCCGACGGATCCGGATCTGCAGGTCGGAGCTGCTACAGGCACGTGGCATTTCTCCCTCACCGGCTCTGTAATAACGAGGCTCGTCTTGGCTCGGATCAGCCACTCACAGCCAAGCCTTTCGGACAGGCAGTGCGGTATGTACTCCTTGCCGTGCTTCAGCTGCTACTGCTGCTTCCCCTGCTGAGCGGTTTTGTTTAAATCTCACGTGCCTAGGTTTCGCGAGGTCTTGTACAGCTCCATGGACTGCGGCGTAGCGACAATGGCTGCACCCGCCACTATGCCCAGGTGATGCAGGATTGCATGATACCCACGCAGTGCGCCCCATGACCATCGGTGCCTTGCCAAATGGGCCGTCGCTACGCGCTGTTAAAAGCAGGCATCACTAGCCTCGATTCGTGCACTTGGATATACGGCTGCACCCAGGCTAGGTTCGGTTGGCTGGAATGGGGCAGCTGTAATGTGGTAAGGGTCACCGGCTAGGCTGGGTCTGACCTATGGGCATGACCGGATGTGCGGTGACGAGAGGTCACCGGGGCTCTTGGGTAACGGAAGTTGGCCGAGTAAGTCGTGGTATTGCAGGCTCCCGGTCTCGCCGAGTTATGCGCCTGGATAGATGCAGGCGTGCTCCCGCGATGCAGCGATGCAGGCAAGGCAACGAGTGCCCAAGGCCCAAGTTGAGTTGGATAGCACGCTCGTTGTTGTGACTTGTATATTCCGTGTTCCCCTTGTAGCATGTTTGTAGTCCCCCCCCCGTGAGTGTTGTGTGTTGTGAGTGTTGGTGTCTTTCAGCAGAAACTCTCGACTGTGGTAGATGTCGACTCCGACTAGCCAAGCAGTTGCTCAGCTAGCCGGATCTTTTATGGCGTACGCTCGTACTGTTGTAACGGAGTCGGTACAGTGGCAGGCTGCGGAAGCCGACTGACCAACTAACACGTTTGTTTGCGCTTGTCGTCTCGCGCCCCTATAGTTTACTTTGTGTAAGATTCCCCTTTAGACTTGTTCAGTTCCCCTGTTGTTTTTGGCGCATGCAATATTATGAAGAGGTCTAACCTGACGGCTGATCGTCTCACCCTAGCTCAGCGGTATGGCGAGTGGTGGCATGGCCTGAGCATGGCTGCGCTTGGCGGATATGGCCTCTGACCCCTGGAACTCGGCTACACGGCTATGCCCGAGCTAAGATGGCGACCCAATTCGGATTCGTGCTCGTCTGGCTAAGCATGTGAGTGCCAAATGATTGGCAATGATAATGACGAGACCGAGCAGGAATCTCTCTCTCTCTCTCTCTCTCTCTCTCTCTCTCTTTCTTCCTATCTCTGTCTCCCTGGCCTCCTGGCCCCAGATTTTCTCTAGTTTCTCACTCTATTTGCAGGCCATTCTAGGTCAAACGCAATGCATCCGGCATATGCAGGCAGGCAAGCTACCGATTACTTCATGCTGCAGCAGAAGAGCAAAATGCAGCTGAAGTGCAATCGAGAGTTTACCGTGGCATTCTTCATTGCCTCTCTTTTCTCGGTGGCAGTCGACTTCTTGCCAATCCACACCCACACTCCAGCCTGACCGGCATCAACGATGAAAGCATCCTGGGAGGGCGGCATGGAAAGTTTTGAGCAGCAAGAGCCGGAGCTGCACGTGCCAATGATGCTGCCAAGTGCTCCCGCAGGGAGCAGCACATGCGTGTGCATGGCGCAGCAGTGTGTTTGCTACCTCAGGCAGGTACTTGAGAAGTTCTCCTTCTCTGGTACAATAAATAGGCTGTATT
>WPIO01000024.1:3182500-3255000 GCA_009760855.2 Cristatella mucedo
TACACAACCAAAGAAATTTTGGGTTCGTCATCACGGGGGGGGGGTGGGCTTGGAGACCTCCAGCCTCACAACCATACAGGAATGGGACTTCAGGCTGTGCAGGTGGGAGCATGATGGCCTGCCTTCCCATGCTGCCTCTCTGGAATTCCTGCTGTGCCAGCCACAGGGTACACAACTCCAGATGTGCTCCAGATGCCACCGACAGGTCGACTGCCATCAGCATAGGTCTGGATTCTGGCCGAGAATCACTTGCATCTAGCCTGGCCCAAAAGGTCCGAGTATTGTGCGCTTAACTTGCCCAACTTCCTCTGGCCGCTCATATCGATCTTGGATGATCTTGGCCATATTCCATTGATCTTACTAATTAAACGCTGCCATAAACAAATTTTTCACTCGTATAGCATCCAAGGAAAACCTAACCTCTATCCGGGCACTTTGCATATGCAGCTGGGAGGGGAGGCTCGAGCAGACGACTTCGGTCGTCAAAGGCAAGCACTTAGCGCCGGGTCCAAACTAGAAGCGGCACAAAAAAGCAGGATCGTGGTTGTGCAGCTTTAGGCAACGGATGCATTACTTGCAAACATGTAATTCAGTAATTCGGACTATTACTACAGTACGACAGTACGAGACCGGGTCTGACCTGGTTAGGACAGCTTGGACTCATCAGCAGCAGCACCACCACCACCATCATCCTCATTGCTGTATCCACCGTCGTTTGACATGCACGGCTAGCCCGATACGATATGTAGGCTCGCTCACGAAACAGTGCAGCTGCTTTTCCAAACAGCTGACTGTTTCATGCATAGATTGTAAACACAAGCAGCTCACACGTACACCCTGAGTGGATTAAACAGCTACCACTCAGGACAAAGGCCGTGTCGACCGGCAGCCCTGCATTGCCAGGTACTGCATATACAGTCAAGATCGCCCTACATAATCCCTAATGTCAACAACGACACCGTTGCCTTTGCAGCTCTCCGGAGTCTTAATGAAATTCAGGCGACAAGATCCAGTCCCCGAGAGCCCGATCTAACGAAAGTGTTGAAATGCACATCCTGGCATGAACTGCTGCCGAAGCTTCATTGATCGCATCGATACAGGCAAACAGAGACAGTTCGGGCGGGGCAGCCGGAGGCCCAACCGGCGACTTGATACGATGGGGCAGAAGGAGCAGATACTGTATGCTGACGGCCGGATATGCTACTCGCGTGCAAATCGATGGTCGAGCACTCGTGGACTCGCTTGGCAGCGGACCACTGCAGCGCTGCCGATGCCGGCCCGGCCGGCTGCTGTGAGCTTGCACGTCCCCTCCCCTACTGCTCTCTCCCTTCTTCCGAAATTCAAGCTGGCAGCTTGGCTACTAGATGGGGTAGGGGAGAAAGAGGCAGTTAGAGGCACTGCTGGAGGCAGACTATCAGCAGGTCAGCCTTCCCCAGGTCAGCCGAGTTGCCACCAGCCGAGCGAGACAAACGGCCGAGCGATGCCACACAGGGCGCACCGTCTCCCTCTCACTCACCTGTGCTGCTGTGCGCACTCCAGCCGGGCACGACCAATCCGTGCAAGTGCCCGTCGCTGGACAGCAAGTGGTGCATTCTAGTGCGGTCTCCTCTGCAGTGCGCCCCTGCACGACTCGGCTGTCCGCGGCGGCGGCAGCAGCAGCAGCAGCAGCAGCAGGGTCGGCTCGACCACCGAGTCTCAATGAGGCGGCGGAGGAGGAGCAGCAAGCAGGAGGAGGCGTCCTACTCGACCGCAGCCAGCTGCACCTGCCTGCCACACCGGCTAGCTGGCCACTGCCGGTCGGTCCGAGGACGCAGTCTTACACATCTATCAGGTCCTCCGGTTGGCAGTGCCTGCCTGCTAGGCTGCAAAGTCAAAGGCGACACGTGACATGCAGGATGCAGCAGCCCAGTCCCACGAGCTAGTCAGTCAGCATGCACACAAAAATAATGAATACCAGATTAGCCAATTTGACAGCCTCATATATATATATATATATATATATATATATATCGGCAGAAGAGCCTTTATGGCTATTGCCAGCTCTTGCAGCAGTCAATGTAGAATCGCCTGTGGCAGTACTCGAGCCACGACCTTCACCTGGGTCGTGAAGAGCAATGTATCTCCGTCAGTAACTCCACAAAGTCATAAAGACCATGTGGGTGTTACGCAGGAGAGTTTTGTATAGCGCACTCACAGCCTAAGCGGCTTTCGGTACGCATTCGGTAGCCAACAGACTTCGTCTCACGCAACCAAGAGAAAGTGGGAAGCATAGCAGAGTCAGGAGAGCAGTTGAGGTAGTGAGTAGCATAGAAGTAGCAGCTCAGGACCGCTGAAAAAGATGTGCCATAGTCGGCAGTTGGAGAGTAGTTGTCGTTGCGTAAGAAAGCATCCTTCGTCCGTCATGTGCTTACGCGTGCTGACACTGTGCATGCTGCCACTAACCACATTTGCATGCTGACCCTGTGCATGTCACCCCTAACCATGTTATTCATTTTGTTTGTTTATCAAGCATGATATTACTCACCATTCAATTGCATTTCCCTTTGCAGCAAATTTAAAGCGCATAGAGAGAGATTGAGTTCTCTGAGGGCGCTTTATCAAGTGCATTATTATTATTATTATTATTATCTTACCCTTGGGCTAAGATACCCCCACCCCCGCGAAGCAGAGGCTATCGAGAGGATCCCTGCCCTCTACGGCAAAGCTGTTGCCTACGAACTGCAGCTCTTGGCCAGGTGCTTACCTGAGCGAGTGGCTCATCTGATCGACGGCAGATCATTGCCCACCCTGTCACGTGACGGCAGGTGCCTCCTGGGCCCCGAGCAGCAGCAGCTGCTAGCTCGAAGTGCAGACTCCCACGCCTGCCCCTGCACCTTATCGAACCACCACTGCTTCACGCCTTCACAGCCGGTCGTGTTTGCGCATCTCCCACGAGTCCTTGAAGTACGACAGCAGTGGAGGCAAGCTGCAGGGAGGGGGGTGAAGGAGCCCTGCGGCAGCCTTCCTATTCAGTATGCACCCTAGCACCCCATCATCCATCCATCAATCGCCACTATTTGGAACCATCGGTCACTCAGTCCGAGGAAAGTCACACAAAAGACCGATGTCCAAATGTATGGGTCATAAATGAAGAGTCCCATTTTGCTCTGTACATGCCACGACACCAGCTCGGGTCATGCCAGTCGGATCACTCACACCAGACGGCCGCCAGCTCACAATAAGTAGCTCTTCCTCACACGGGTGCTCATCACTGCACGACAACCCCCCTCGAGGAGTCACGGGGGGGGGGGGGTAGGTGCAATGCCGACGCCTATACGGCCTGCCCGGATGTCGGATATGTCGGATGCCGGAGCTCGCAGGCAGCTGCCGAGGAGCCTCGACCTCGTTGGTAGCTGCCAACTAAGCAGAGGCTGGGCAGCTGCCAACGAGGTCGAGCTCAAGCGAGCCACAGCAGCACTTGCTGCAACGGCTCCACGACAAGTGCATGGAGCACCCGGGCAGCAGCAGACGACGTGTCGACGACGCACGAGCGGCTGCTCGGGACAGTGAGGGTGGCTGACATGGGACTGGTTCCTAGCTGGTCAGCCATGCCTCTGGCTCCGGTCAGGACCACAGGCAGGCAGCAGCAGCAGCAGCAGCAGACGACGACATCGTGCGGTCGAAAATCTCGACGCGGCAGCAGGCGTTCCAGCCGCTCGGTCGGTCGATGCTGCCCTGCCACTGCTGCCGCCGAAGGCCAGTTGGATTGACCGACGACGACAGGCGCCTGGCGACGGCCAGCGCTAGCCACCAGAATTGAGTAGCCAGAGCTGACCCTATCCGACACTAGCGTCAAGCCGCGAGGCAGACGCGGAGTGAGTTGCGGCGACGCTCGGTGAGTGAATGAGTGAGTGAGACACCCAGTGAGTGCGGCTGCCGCTGCTTGTGCCGGCCTACTCGAGTGCCCGAGCGGCACATGGCGACGATGAGTTGGCAGCGCCGGCCGGCCGGCGAAGCTGCAGAGCCGCACACGCGGCGGTCTGGATCGGATCGACGAACCCGAGGCGTCGCCGAACGATGGCGAAGCGAGTGTGCGCGGCGGCGGGCACGCGATTTCACGTTACCGTGTCAAACGCGTAGCTGCTCCGAAAGATATTCCCGCTCGGCTGCTGGCCGAAAGCGGCTAGCTCGCTAGTCGGATCGCCGAGCCTACTGTGACGGCGGCGTTACCGGGCCGGAGCCAGACGAAAGCTGCCCCGCCTGTCATGTAAGCTACACCCGCCGATTGGTCGCTAGGCTTCTTACGTCAGCATCGCACCCGCCGAACGGGCTGGGCTGGGCTAGGCTGGGCTGGGCTGGGCCGTCTTACCGGCCCTATCGTTGAAAACGCATCGATGACAGTTGGCTCTTACGCCTGCACAGTCAGGACGGGAAATGTCAGGGCTGGGCCTGCCGACCGATCGACCGCTGGCTTGGACCGACCCGTCGGCTCAAGCCAGCGGTCGGCCACAAGGCGGCCTGGCTCCCCGAAAAATGACGTCGCCACTAATGCCACATCCGTGCAGCCCTTATTTAAGCTCGAGCAATTCGCCAAAGACCAGACATCCGCAGCAGATCGAGCGACAGTGGGGACTGCGCCGGTGACTTGAGGGCGCACTCGTTGCAAACTCGTAGCTGCTTGTCCAGCCCACAGCGACGACTCGCCCGGCGGTGACCCTCGCAAAAAAAGAGATTCTTCTCGCCGTCCGTCCGCGCTTACGCACCAGGTCGGAAGTCGTAAATAATTAAATATCGCGCGGCTCACGAGCCTGCCAATCGAAGACTATTTCATACCAGTTCAGAGCTAACTGTCGAGTTAGAATAGTGAAGCCGCGCGCAGCCTCCGAAGGCCACGATCGGCGGCTCAGCTGAAGGTGAAGGTGGCGAAGCTCCGTCAGCGCTCTCGGCGTGCAGCCGGACTAACTTCTGGCTCATCGATAAATGACGATCGTTGACGTATCTGGAGCATCGAGTTATTATCCATCCCGCCACGTTACCGTGCCGACGCCGCTTGTGAGCGTCGATGCCATACGTTCTCGCAAACGAACAAAAAGAAACAAAACGATGCGTCTCAAAGTATTACAAAGAACTACTCCGCGGGCTTGCGGCCGCTCTTTTTGATTTACGGATAGACACAGTTTGCTCCCCCCCCCCCGAGTCCGAAGCGCGTTCTTCGCTTCGGGCGTGACTCGCAATGTGCAGAGCGGGCTTCGCATTGGGCAGAGCGGGTTCGCTTCGGGGACCCTGGCATCACCAGCCTGCAAGTTCTTTACCTGGTCGGTTCAAGCCGACCGGTCGGCTCCTAATAACAGCAATAAGAATAGATTTGTACAGCGCCCTCGGAGAATTAAATCTCTTCCTAGGCACTTTACAGACGCTGTATTGAAAGCATTCCCAAACGATTAGTGGTAACATCCGCAGGCAACAGGCACGGTGTAAGAAAGCGCGTGCAAGCAAAGGACGGATCGCAAAGAGACCCTTTAAATCCGTCCCCACGAAGGCCGTCAAGAAAGACACGCTCGCGCCAGCCGACTGCTCGACCTAAGCGCCAGCAAACCGGTACCTAGAGGCCGCAGACTCGGCGGGACTAGGCCCCCATAGATACTCGAAGCATAGAATGCCTGAAGCATTCGATGCAGCAGCTGTACAGAGAGCCGGTCTTTCCGGTTCCGAACGCAGGCGCAGTCGAGGTCGCTGCCACCTCAGCTCTCACAGCGCGATGGTTGCATTCGAAAATTTGGCCGCCGAATCGTGCGGCCTCCACGTACGGCTTCCGTAAGGAGTCCTACACTGCATCGAGGCCAGCGGAAGGCCAAATTTGGGGTCCGAGTTGGCCTCGAAATTTTGCTCGGGGCTCGGCTTAGGATAGCCAGCCCCGAGCAAAGGTTGTGCTGCGCTCCGCGCCGGCCCTCCTGCCGGTCGGTGTAGCACGACACGTCTCGGTTCCGGCGGACCGCTAGACCTGGCGTTGGGAAAGCGCAGCAATGGCCGCCCGCAGCGGTGCGGGGCAGCGCACAAGACCAGGCAGCAATCGCTGCTGGCGCAGACCCACCGGCAGCGGCACTCCAAGCCACATACGCGCGCGGCGGCCAAAAAGAAATGCGACTCCTTAGATCGTTGGCAGCTGCAGTTTGCGAAACTCACTTCCGGTTTTTGTCGCCACCTGCACTCACTTGGCACGATACATGAAATGCAATTCGTGTGTGTAGCGCCCTAAGAGAGCTCGATCGCTATTCGGGCGCTTTGCATATGCCTCCGGCTCGAGTTCACGACCTCAGCCAGACCTTGGCCAGAGAGGGGCGAGCACCTTAACCACTGCACCAAACCAGCCCGGCAGTCTCGGCTAAGGACGCATCCGTTTCCGCTTACTTTCTGAGCTCCTCCGGCGAGCTTGCTGTCGTGCGTTCCTGCGGGCCGTGGGCGCTCGCCTGCTCGCGCGATATTCAGCAGCGCACGAAGCGACAGGCGAGCAGACGCCTGTTGGACCGCGCTGCTCTCGCCCTACTTGCCGACTTCTGTCAAGCGAAGGCGACGCGTGCGGCGGATTGACGTATTGCTCACCCGAACGGCGAGATTCCCGCCCGGCGCCCACGAAGCCGACCTTGCTAACCAACATCTGCATGAACCTCCGACCGCAATTCGCTCGATCAGCGGAGATCAAGTGCGAACCATTGAGGAGAGTTGTCTACTCCTGCGCTCACACAGCCGAAGCATCGCAGCCGCCGACGGACTCGGTCTCATGCAGCGCAGTGAATGCGACAGGCGTAGCCGCGAGTCGGAACAGAACAGTCGGAGAGGCAGAGTGTCGGTCGGTCGGTCGGTCGGTCGGTCGGTCGGTCGGTCGGTCGGTCGGTCGGTCGGTCGGTCGGTCGGTCGGTCGGTCGGTCGGTCGGTCGGTCGGTCGGTCGGTCGGTCGGTCGGCTGTGTCCGGCGGAAGGAGCAGCGAGCGCGGAGGCCGGAAACAGAGAGAGACAAGAGCTCCCGAGTGAGTCGGCGCCCGGCGAGAAGACGTCGTCGAGTGCGATTGCGAGATTGCGATTGCCCTCAGTCCACGACCCGAAGAGAGAAAGCTTACGACGTCGCCGACGACGGTCTTCAAGCGAGCGAGAGGCGCGCAACAGCATCGATCCAGTCCACCGTCGCGAGAAGGCGCGAGAAAGCGGCGAAGCGGCTCAGCTTCGCGCATGCCTGCCGACGGCGCCTACGCCTGCGACTGCCATTCGAGCGGGGCGTGGGATGGCTACTTCGGTACAGTACTGCCGCGGCGCTCTTTGCCTATACAAAGAGCGCAGCTGCAGCGGCCAGCAGTCGTCTGGACGCGGCAGTCTTAAAAACGATAGGTCTTAGAGTCGGTTCTTCAGGAAATAGTCGTGCGACGAAGTGCTGCATAGTTCTTGAACTGTGTTTACATGCGTGTCTCGGAGCCAGGTTTGCCCAGTCCTGTCATCTTCCTATTTCCTTCCAAACTGTTCGCGTCCTGTCGAACAAGCGGCAAGCGTCATGCCTCCTTCCCTACGTCCGCCCAACAAGCTCTACTCTTGACTTACGTGCGTAGACCTGCTGGGCATTTCCGGATTCGAGCCGGCTGGGGCAATCACTGCTACGCTACGTCGTGTTAAGTGCAGTCGTTCTCAGCTAAGAATATCTCATTAACACGAGCTGTACACCTGATACTTATCGATCGAAGCTCCAACCACGACTTTTTTCGCCCGCCATATATATATATATATATATATATTATATATATATATATAATTCATTTGTATAGCGCCCTAAGAGAACTTAATCTCTATTCGGGCGCTTCACATATGCCTCAGGGCTCGAGCCCGCGACCTCAGTCAGACCTTGGTCGGGACGAGCAATTTAACCACTGGACCAAACCAGCTCGGCAACATACCATGCAATGACGACGCGCCTTTCATAATAGTGCCAGTTAGGCGCTGCGTTTTCGCTCCCGAAATTTTGGCATTCAGTCGTCCTTGGCGTACCTTGCACTGATTTGAAATTTGCTGCTGTCGTTCAATTCGTATGCACCACAAGTCTGGAACTCGCTTTCCGCTTCCGTCACCAACTGAAACGGCTCTACAACGTTAAAGTTTCAACTAAAGACGCATTTGTTCCGCGTGCCTTTTTTCCGCTTCCTAGCGAACTTGTCTTTTTTTGTTCTAATATGTGCTCTGCATGCTTCCCTGTGCACGATTCATTCTGCTAATACGTTACTTACCAGAGATCCTACTCACCGGTGGTCCGGAATGCCTTTTTAGTGTGCTCTGGCGTGCTGGTTTCAGCTTGATAAACGGGTGCTTTTCTTGTTTTCGTAAGAACGACCCTGCGAATGCCATTAAACCTTGACAATTGCTTCACTTACAGTGAACTACAGAGCGCACGAATTGAGATTTATTTCATTTAAGGCAATAGAAAAAAGACTCATTGTCAATATTATTCTAAGCCGAAAACCCGTCCCGTGCCCCGTGGATTCCTAAGAACTTCCGGGTATGGCCGGCCCTCGTCCACGCCCGCCAGTCTTGCTGACGTAGACGGCATACTAGGAGCAGGGTTGGACAGCCTGGACGTGCGTTTAGGCTAGCCAGCTTTTTGCGGACTGCACGCGTATCTGGCCTATTGCGACCACGCGAGATGGGGGCGTTGGCAGCAAAGGTCAGAGGTCAGAGCAGGGAGCTCGGCGATCCGCAAACTCAATTGAAGACCGCCACGGGAATGTCACTGCCCTAGCTCTGCTAGAACTATCAGCTGCCTTTGACACCGTCGATCACGACGTCCTACTGGAACGATTGAGAGCAACGATCGGTCTGGCATACGAGACACTGGCGCGGTTTACATCGTACTTGTCTGATCGTGTTCAATCCTGGTCGTGTATGGGTCAGATTTCGCACACGAGACGGGTCACCCGTAGAGTCCCTCAAGGGTCCGTCCTCGGTCCCTTGCTGTTCTCTATTTATACTCAACCCCTTGGAAAGTGATTGAGGACCACGGAATAGGATATCACTTGTATGCTGACGATACTCAGCTCTATTTGCCACTCAAACCGTCGGAGTCTTCTGCAGTAACTGCTAGACTGAATGCTTGCCTTGCCGACATTCAATCGTGGATGTCGGAAAACCTCTTGAAACTAAATGGTGATAAAACAGGACTGCTGCTCAGAGGACACCCTAAGCGTTTGGCTGGATTAAAAGGGTTTGCTCTTCTAATAGGTGATGCTGCTGTGCGACCATCACCACGTGCTCGAAATTTAGGTGTCGTTTTCGACAGCCCCCTAAATTTTAAAAGCTTCATCTAAAATACTGCTTCTAAAGCTAGCCATCCCGTCTGGTCCCTATCCAAGATTAGGAACTGTCTTCCACAGTGGCTTGCAAAACATTCCACTAGCTCCTTACTTCTGTCTCGGCTTGATTGTTGTAGTTCCCTTTTGGCTGGGCTACCAAAGAAAGCAGCTAGGCCACTGCAGCTGGATATGAATGTAGCTGCAAGTCCAGTCTTCAAGTCCCAGAGGTCTGACCACGTATCTCCTGTGCTAAAAGAGCTAGAATGGCTGCCGGTTGATCAACGGATACAGAGCAAAGTTCTTATGCTGACCCATAAGGCCCGCCACGGCTTGGCTCCTCCGTACCTAGCTGAACTACTGCACCAGTTTTTCAGCCTGTTCGCACCCTCAGGTACTGTGTGGACAATAAATTAGCTGTTCCATTCCTCCGCTTACAGACCTCTGGCGACAGAAGCTTTCGCTCTGCAGGTCCCAGACTGTGGAACTCGCTTCTATAATTCTTACGTAACAACTACTCTCCTGCTGCCGAATATTGCTCATTCTTTGCCAGCGTTCCTGAGCTGCTACTTCCATGCATGCTCCACTACCTCAACTGCTCTCCTGACTCTGCTATGCTACCCACTTTCTCTTTGTTGCGTGAGACGAAGTCTGTTGGCTACCGAATGCGTACCGAAAGCAGCATTAGGCTGTGAGTGCGCTATACAAAGCTCTCCTGGGTAACACCCACATGGTCTTAGTGACTTTGTGGAGTTACAGACGGAGATACGTCGCATTACATTTGGGAACGCCGTTTACGGTATTGGTGCACTGCTCAATAGCTAAGAGGCGGCTATATCCCCTAATGTCCCCGAGCGCCCCAGCATCGAGCTCGCTATTACCGCGTAACAAAGGAAGAGCCGAAAAGAAAGAAAAAGAAGAGCCGTATCTGCGGCCAGCGCCGCGCTCGCTGTGGATCATAAGGAATTACCGGCTGCACGACTCGAGCTCACGACCTGCGTCGTAAAGAGCTGTGCAAGAGTGTCGTCTCCGTATGAGAGCTCGTTCCTTTCGACGAAATGGGCGCCAACCTTGCAAGGCTAGGAGGAATCGCGGGACATTAGGCAAACGATATATATATATATATATATATATATATATATATATATATATATATATATATATATATATATACATTTAGCATAGATATAACACAAGAGAAATAGAGCAGCCTCCTGCTGACGCGTCCCAATAAAGAGCTTGGAGAGCAATCGCTCCGGCCTCGACCCTGAGGCCACCGCAATACCACTTTTTATTAGCGTGGTCCGCCAGCGGAAGATCGATTGCACGCACGTTCGACGCAGCGGCGAACCAGCCTCGCGAGGAGAGCCCGCGCGCGCGAGCGGCTGGCTCTCCCCGCGATCTGAGAACGCTCGTCGACGGCGGCCGCATTGTTCACGCCCTCAACCGCCCGGTCACCGCTCGGTCTACCGCACGGCTGCCAGCGCCGTGCGACAACGGACGTGCGGGCCTTCGCTGAGTCAGCTTGACCGGCGGTGGCGGCACCAAGCAGCGCTGCTTCTACCGGCGCGGCGGCGGCGGCGACGGCGGACGGCCCTTGCGGCGGCTGCGGCGGCGACGGCAGCGGCGGCGGTTGTGGCAGCGCTGCTTGGTGACGACGGAGGTTTCTGCGAGTTTTGACATTCCCGGCCTCCGACGATCGCTCGCGATAAGCTCGGCTTTCGCACCTGCTTTCGCCACTACGACGACGACGGACCAGCACGATAGCGCGAGCAAACAAGTGTCGGAGGCGGCGGCGTGGGCTCGCAGGCTGCTTCTTCCAAACGCAGGCCACGCGTACTAGCGCCTCGAGCCTGGATACAATAGAAGCTTCGAAGCGTCCGTTCGAGCTCTCGCCGCCCCTCTCGCCGCCCCTCTCGCCGCCCCTCTCGCCGCCCCTCTCGCCGCCCCTCTCGCCGCCCCTCTCGCCGCCCCTCTCGCCGCCCCTCTCGCCGCCCCTCTCGCCGCCCCTCTCGCCGCCCCTCTCGCCGCCCCTCTCGCTCCCCCTCTCGCTCCCCCTCTCGCTCCCCCTCTCGCTCCCCCTCTCGCTCCCCCTCTCGCTCCTTCTCTCGTTCCCCTCTCGCTCCCCCTCTCGCTCCCGCCTCTCGCTCCCTCTCTCGTCCTTTGTCTCTATATGCTCTCTCTTCCCATTTCTGTCTCCTCTTTCCTATACCTTCTCACGTCTCTTCTTTCCCTCGTCTCTATCGTTCACTTCTCTCTCTCATCCTCCCTATCTCACGCGCTCACTCTCCCCGCCTTTTCGCTGTCTCTTCCTTTGCACGCTGACCCTGTGCATGTCACCCCTAACCTTGCTATTCATGTTGTTTATTAAGCACGATATTACTCACCATTCAATCGCGTTTCCCTTTGCAGCAAATGTAAAGCGCCTAGAAAGAGATTGAGTTATCTGAGGGCGCTTTATCAAATGCACTATTATTATTATTATTATTTCTCACACTCTCCCGCTCTGTCTTTACCCCATCTCTCTCTCTCTCTCCCTCTCTCTCTCTTTCTCTCTCTCTCTTTCATTCTCTCTCTCGCTCTTTCTCTATCTCTCTCTCTCTATCTATCTATCTTTCTCTCTCTCTCTCTTTCATTCTCTCTCTCGCTCTCTCTCTCTCTTTCTCTCTCTCTCTCTCTCTCTCTCAATATCTCACTCGCTCACACTCTCACGTCGCATCTCTTCCGCCTTCTCGCTGTCCAGTTCTCTCTTGGCTCAATCAAATTCAACCCGTAGCTAGGCGCCGGCTAAGGTCATGCGATTAGGTACCCACAAGAGGCTACTTTACTGCACCGTTCGCCCCACAACGTCGGCGCCTTTGCCCTTCTTTGGTATTGCCAACATGGCGCCGGTCGGCCCGTAGTGCTCACGCACTATAAGATGAAAATACATCATTCCTGCAGCCGACTCTGCCGCCCAGTGACGCCCAGTAGCTCTTCGATGCAGCGTCTTCGATACATTGTGTCAGACCACAACTGTGTCAGCTTTTCGCTTGTCGCTTTGATGAGAGCGAGCTCTGCGCCTTTAGCAGACGACCGAACGGTCGAATAAATAAATTTGCAAACAAGTGCTTAGCGCCTACAGACCTGAATTATTCTCAGGTTAATAATAATAATAACAATAATAATAATAATGCACTTGATAAAGCGCCCTCAGACAACTTAATCTCTCTCTGGGCGCTTTACATTTGCTGCAAAGGGAATACTTATAATATGTAGTGCCGCGCTAGCTTTAGCTCAGTTGTATGGCTCACAAGAACTGCTCAGCAGTAAGCACCTCTGTCCTACAGCGTTGAGCAAGAGGACGCAGCCGTCGTAGTATGATCTTGAGATGACTTATATCGGCTGCTGGCCTTCAACTCTATGGTCCCGGCTAGCAATTTAAGAATAGGACAACGCTTGCCCAAGATCGCTGTCGCCGCCAGCTGTCCTAGAGTTGCTGGATGGGTTTCCGTGAGAACGAGAAAGGGGGCTGAAAAGTACCTGCGTTCTCGAGCTGTGAGCAAGAGGACGCAGCGGTTATAGTAGGATCATGAGGCGATCGATATTAGCTGGCTTGTCAAGCCCATTGTCTCGGCTAGGTATTTAAAAGAAGAGCGACGCTCACTCCAAGTTTTTGGTTCGGCTCCTGCTCTGTCTCTGCCCCTGTCTCTGTCTCTGTCTCTTTCTCTCTCTCTCTCTCTCTCTCTCTCTCTCTCTCTCTCTCTCTCTCTCTCTCTCTCCCTGTCTCTCTCTCCTCCCTCTCTCTCTCTCTCTCTCTCTCTCTCTCTCTCTCTCTCTCTCTCTCTCTCTCTCTCTCTCTCTCTCTCTCTCTCTCTCTCTCTTCGGCCTCGTTACGACGCCATCGCCGGTAGTTGTCGGACTAGTTTCTCTGAAACGAGGAATGAGGGCGGGCTGTTCGCAGGAGATTGACGGGACAGGACGAGACAGCGCCAGGAGGATTCAGTGGACGCCACCGAATACGGTCGTATCGCGCCCGGGCTCGCATTTCGCGTTTCTTTTGTGTTGTGTGTGTGTGCGCGCTCTCACGTGGTCTCGGCATAGGGATTTGCCGATGCGAACTAGACGTAGTCGGTGTGGTGTGAGAGTTGGTTCGGGCTCCTCCGTCTATTTGGGTCGTTCCCCCTAGAGACCCAGTTAGCCTAAGTGTGGAGACGCGTTCCTCCGCAAGAGTGCTGGAGGTAGTGCATAAGGTTTTCCTGCCACAAGGTGGAAGCGGAGCCCTAGTTCTCCAGTCAGTGTCGAGGCTCCGGTTCGGGCTCCGTCTATTTGGGTCGTTGCCCACTATAGACGTGAGTAGCCTAAGTGCAGGGACGTATTTTCCCCTCAAGAGTGCTTGGTGCAATATGTGATTATTCCTGCCTTCACGGTGGAAGCGGAGCCCTGGTTCTCCAGTGAGAGTCTAGATTTCGATTCGGGCTCCTCCGTCTGTTTGGGTCGTTCTCCACTATAGACGTAGGTGGCCTAAGTGTGGTGACGCGTTTCCCCCCGCAAAAATGCTTGTGCTGTTGAGAGCCTGCGAGGAGTGTGAAGATAAGGCTGAGCTAGACGCCCAGCGACATAGTGCGCTTGCAAATAAAGCTCAATAAAATCCCCTAGTTGTGTGTCTCTTTCTAACTCACGCCGCGGACTCACGACCCCCTTCAGTTACGGTAAGTAGGTCAGCGCCTGAAGCACTCACTCCGTGGCGGCCTGCTTATTTCGCGCAGGCGCGCACCGAGCTGCATTCGGTCGTAGGCCACGCCGCTCCGTAAGCAGCATGTTGCACTTACTCCGCCGAGCCTTCGGCGTTACATAAGCCTTGAGGTATAAGCCGTGCTGATCGCAAATTAGTAGTCGCAGCACAAGTGCAGTGTAATGTGAGCTCATGTGAAAAATATTAAACGACACCGGCAACAAGTGAAAGGCGCAGCCAAGGGCCAACTTTATCAAGCTGAAGGACTTAACCCTCGCTTCAACGGTAAGACTTAAGGCGAAACAGTCGTAACAATCGTAACTGCGAAGTGCGTCGCCTCTGTAATCATTGTAAAAACCGAAGGGTGCAACTGATATGAACACTTCATAAGCAAACTAACGATAACGAAACGCCCGAATACTCACCGACGCAAATCGCTCTCCTTAAAACTGTGTAACGTAATGTAATCTCTATCTCCTCCGTCTGTAGCTCCACAAAGATGATGTGGGTGGGTGGGTGGGTGCTACGCAAGCGAGTTTTGCATAACGAACCCGAAGCCTAAGCGGCTTTCGGTACGCATTCGGTAGCCAACAGACTATTATTCTGACAGCCTCTACATGAACTGACGATAAAATTGCACCTGGCTTTCTTATCTCTCTCTCTCTCTCTCTCTCTCTCTCTCTCTCTCTCTCTCTCTCTCTCTCTCTCTCTCTCTCTCTCTCTCTGCCTCTCTCTCTCCCGTCTCTCTCTATCTGTCTCTCTGTGTCTCTCTCTCTGTCTGTCTCTCTCTGTCTCTCTCTCTCTCTCTCTTTCTCTCTCTGTCTGTCTCTCTCTGTCTCTATCTTCTCTGTCTCTCTCTGTCTCTCTGTGTCTCTCTGTGTGTCTCTCTCCCTGTCTCTCTCTCCCTGTCTCTCTCTGTCTGTCTCTCTCTGTCTCTCTTTCTCTCTCTGTCTCTCTCTCTCTCTCTCTCTCTTGCTCTCTCTCTCTCTCTCTCTCTCTCTCTCTCTCTCTCTGCCTCTCTCTCTCCCGTCTCTCTCTATCTGTCTCTCTGTCTGTCTCTCTCTGTCTCTCTCTCTCTGTCTCTCTTTCTCTCTCTGTCTGTCTCTCTCTGTCTCTATCTTCTCTGTCTCTCTCTGTCTCTCTCTGTCTCTCTCTGTCTCTCTCTGTCTCTCTGTGTCTCTCTCCCTGTCTCTCTCTCCCTGTCTCTCTCTCTGTCTGTCTCTCTCTGTCTCTCTTTCTCTCTCTGTCTGTCTCTCTCTGTCTCTCTGTCTTTCTGTCTCTCTCCCTGTCTCTCTCTCTCTGTCTCTCGGCGTCTCTCTGTCTGTCTGTCTGTCTGTCTGTCTGTCTGTCTGTCTGTCTGTCTGTCTGTCTGTCTGTCTGTCTGTCTGTCTGTCTGTCTGTCTGTCTGTCTGTCTGTCTCTCTGTCTCTCTCTCTCTCTCTCTCTCTCTCTCTCTCTCTCTCTCTCTCTCTCTCTCTGTCTCTGTCTCTCTCGCTCTCTCTAGGCTCTCATCTAGGTAGACGAAGAACGACGAGAAGCTTTCACCAGGGTTTTAACCCGGGGAGGCAGGCCACTCTCACGCGACGATCCAAGCTTTCGAGGGTTTGAGTCCTGCACGACCAGTCCTTCATTGCCCAGCGCCACCAGAACAGTAGCTTTTCGGGCACTTCTTCCCCGCTATGTGAACGAGGCTATCGAATCGGCGGGCCCTTCACGGTTTACTCCGCCGCGCCGGCTTGTTGTCCGCCGGTTACTACGCTCGCCCTGACCGAGGTCAGGGCGAGCGTAATCGACGGCCGAGATCGCGGGCTCATCTCGTACCCCGCGCGGCATTTGCGAAGAGCCTGAATAGAGATAGATAGAGTTATCTTCAGGCGCTATACGAGCGCACTTTATTTGTCCATTCTATTAACTCCATCGATGCGAAATTCGAGCCTGCGTTGCGGCGGGCGACCGCCGTCGAGCCGAGAAAAGCATCTTCAAAGATGGCTCCTTTGATAAACGAACGTGCCGACGCGGAGACTTCGGAAGGCTGTCGGTCGGTCGGTCGGTCGGTCGGTCGGTCGGTCGGTCGGTCGGTCGGTCGGTCGGTCGGTCGGTCGGTCGGTCGGGCGGTCGGTCGGTCGGTCGGTCGGTCGGTCGGTCGGTCGGTCGGTCGGTCGGTCGGTCGGTCGGTCGGTAGGCGGAGCTTTGCGAGCCGGACTCGAAGACCCGGCGAAGCCAGGGCGGAGCGACGGCGGCGGACGGCTCGCGGGCGGCGGTTGGCAGGGAGCGCGCGCGCGCGGCGAACTTGACGGACGGCGGCTGGTCAGTCCGGCAGCCCGCGAGCGCGCGTGCGCTCAGGCGCCGTCGGACCTTTCGCCGCCGAGCGAAGGAAGAAGGCCGTCACCGTCGCAGAAGCAGCAGGCGCCACCCGTTCTGCCCAGCTCGCTCGCAGCAAAACAATGCCACCGCCGCTGCCGCGGGGTGGCTCGCGCACGAGGGCGCTGCTGCTGGCCACCTTCGACGGCCAGCCGGTAGCTCTGAGAAAAGGCACGCCACGGAAGTCGTCGCTTGCCTTCTGGGGCAAACCAAGTGTGATTCGGAAATTGGAAGGGCTCTGACGCTCAAAATTGGCTCCGCCAGCCTAACTCCTGTTGAATCTGCACGAAATCGAGGTGTCGTGTTCCAAGGTGACCTTTCGTTATAGTAAATAAACAAATCCTAGCTGACTAAACAGCCTCTTTTTGTATAGCGACAGAAGAGATTTCGATTCGGTCACCACCGCTTGCAGTGGCGATAGAGAATCGCCAACGGCAGGAATCGAACCCACGACCTCGGTCCCGAGGTCATGAAAGCAACTGCCTTATCTAGTGTTCGTTAGACGACCACATCAGCTCCACAATCAAGCCTGCCTACTTTCGGTACATAACATTGATAGAATTCGGGCTTGTTTAGATAGGGATACTACATCTAAGTTGGTCGATGCATTTGTGAAATCACGTCTCGACTTCTGTAAGTCACTGCTTGGTGGTCAACCGTCACGTGCCATCAGGTGCTTACAGCTGGTGCAAAACTCTGCAGCTAGGCTTGGCTGTCGTGAGCGTCACAGTTGCCACATCACACCACTTCTGGCCGACCTGCACTGGCTACCAGTCAAGCAACGGATTGACTTCAAGGTTTTGTCGCTCACTTTGAGGTCACTTCATTCTTTGGCTCTAGCCTACCTATCAGATCGACTCCGCCACCGGGCCAAATATCGTACCACCCGCTTTTCGGTATCTAACAGTTAACCAATACCTCGTACAAACCTTAAATTCTTTGGAGACCGTGCCTTAAGTTCGTATGCTCCCAAAGCTTGGAACTCCCTCCCGACTTGCGTCACGACATCCCCTGACCTGACCATATTTAAAAATAACTTAAAAACACCTATTTAGGACAGCATTTAGTGGGTCCCTGTGATTCGTCATTTATGAGCTTATGCGTGCTGACACTTTGCATGCTGCCATAACCACATTTGCATGCTGACCCTGTGCATGTCACCCCTAACCATGTTATTCCTGTTTATCAAGCATGATATTACTTACCATTCAATCGCGCTTCCTTTTGCAGCAAATGTAAAGCGCCTAGAAAGAGATTGAGTTATCTGAGGGCACTTTATCAAGTGCCTTAATATTATTATTATCAATCGTCAGTCCTTGACACAACTGGCCCGGGAAATACTTCCGTCTAAAATGTCGCTCGCAGCTAGCGCTAGAATCCGCGTCGGCAGAGCCAGTTTAAGGCGCTGGCCCGCGTTCAACTGGCCCGCGCTGGCGCTCGCTGCCGGCTCGACTGGTTTCACCAGCTCGTCCGTAAGCGCAATACGGAGCGTAGAGATTGCTCCTCGGCTCCATTTCCGTGCAGCGTCCGTACAGGTGCCACTTGGCGCAGCGGCGCGGTGCAGCGTGCAGCGGACAGCGACAGCTGCCTGCTGCACGAGGGGCAAGCGCTCGCGCGCGGGGGGGGGGGTTGCGCAGCGGCATCCAAAGAGCGAGCAGCAGACGACGCGGCGCCGAACTGGCGCGCCAGCTGGTGCGCTTGCGCGCCGTCGAGCGGAAGAGGAGGGGGCGGCGAAGCCCTCAGTCGGCTACGGCCGAATGGCTCGGACCGAATACTTTACGCGGGACTTCGTCTGCCGGCAGCGAAGGCAGCGACGAATGGGCATTCGAGACGCGTTCGAGGCTCGAGGCCCAGCTCAAGGACTTCGCCCGCTTTGACCGCACTTTAAGGCACCCGTAAATTATCCGCGCTCATTCCCAGCGGCTGGCGGCGCTGTTCCAATAGTGAAAGATAGCGATTATCGCGACTAGCCGATGCGCTTTTTAAAACGCCAGGAGAGGCAAGGTCGGAGTGAGACGGGCAGACGGGCATATCTCGGACAATATTGCGGCGGTGCATTGGTAGCTGCTAGCGCCGCCATTCAATCGACATACTCACTAGCATCGCAACTCGGGAAATTATCAGTGCACCACTTTGAAGAGACCGAGGGGGTACTGGCATCTTAGCCCGGGGTAAGGGACGCTCGCACTCCACGACCGAGGTAGTCTGCTTGAGTCCTGCAGCGAGCAATACTTTATTGCCCACTCCAAGCGCCGGCGATGGCCGTTAGCACTCCTCTGCCGCTACATTAACGAGGCTGTTGAATCAGCAAGCATTTACCATCTGAAGAGCGTCTTACCGGTGCTTCTAGTGACCTGTCGGGATACGAGCCCCGTGGCACACGTGATGTCCCCGAAAAGAGAGATCAAGTTTTCCTAGGGTGCTGCATAAATAAATTGTGTGGAAATAAATTCGATATACTGCGGAGCAGACAGCTTCCAGCTTACTTTGGTGTGTGCGACGCTGACGAGCCTTAAAAACGCAGGACTGGTGAAAAGATTCTATCGCGAAGGGCGTTGCCCACCAGACGACAGAGAATGTCCAGCAGGAATGTTCCAGTTCTCTGCTGACACTTTCTTCGACAGCATAAAAGCGCACCGGCGCTGGCGCAGACGGCCGATGCAGGTTGAGAAGAGGAGTGCGCGCGCGCACGCACGCACGCAAGCACCTGCGTTCGATTGGCTTCCGCTAGCCTTCCGCTGTACGCCTCAAAACTGCTCCGAGCTGCTCGCTGTCTGTCGACGAATCGGCTGCTGCCACCTGCAGACACTACTTGCGCGTGTGGAGGTAAAGCCGCGACGGCAAGCTATCCAAGGTGGTTGCTCTTCACTACCTCGGGGCCGAGGTCGTAGGTTCGGAGCCTGCGTTGGGCGATCCTTTATTGCCGCTGCAATCGGTGGTAATAGTCTTCGGAAGGCTCTTCTGTCGCTTTACTAAAACGGGTCCTTCAATCAGCTAGAGTTCGTTTTAAAAGAGCCACAAGCGTGCCCCGAAAGTGCACTCGCTCGTCAGTTGTCAGCTTGCAGAGGCATTCATGTTTTCAGGCTGCACATCCCGGCATGCTTCTTTCAGGCTTCGCGCGAACACTACGTTGCCAGGCTGCTAGCCTAGACAGACTGCATTATGCAGCTGCAGGGCGCAACGGATGCTCTGAATCAGTTTGCGCCAAAAAAGCGCTCACTGCAGAAAAAATGTGAGCGCAGCGACTACTTAGCATTCAAGGCTTCGATGTAAGAGTTAGTGACGGATATGCACTGCATGCACTAAATACGGTCGTGCATGTGCTCGTAAAGCCTTTCTGTGCACCTTTGTCATATCCAGCTACCTCTCCGTTTCTGCCTAAGCCTCTCTCTGCTATTGCACCAATCTACCCTTTACTTCTGCAATCCTCATCAGCTATCGTCGGCCGCTCTCACTTTGCGTCTACCTGGGGATTTGTGCCACTGCTGCATCTCGCATTGCCAGTTTCTTTATGGACGGTTGACATCTGTAGAGCATCAAGGACATTTCGGATTATGTGAACTCTCCGCACCTCTTCAGTCTACCTGGGCATAATGCAGCCACGATCACTCGTAAGAGGTGTCAGACAATGCCAACGCCGGAGGCAACCGTGCGTGAGAAAGCTGGCTGGGAAATAATCGGGCTGCTCGCTCGCTGTGCCTCTCACTCGCCCCTTCGTCGGGTCGGTTCTCTGGAAGCTGTGGCCACGCCTTCCACACACCTACAGGTATGTGCCTTCTGGACAATACTTGCTGCTCAGGACGTTTCAGAACTTTCAGTATTTTGCTTGCGATCCATGCCCATCCAGTCGTACTTGGTTTGCCACTCCGGCGACCAGCCGGACCAGCTTGGTTCCTCTGCTCTAGTTCTTCCTTTTTTTTTTTAGTCTGCTTTATTTAGACGGCAACCCTTGCTTATGCTAGTTTCTCCTTATTCACCTTTCACGAAAGAACCACTGCTATAGGAGCAAAACGGACTGACGCCAAAATCCAGACGGCAGCTATGTTGGTATCTCGATAGCTGGTCGCGTATCGCTATGGACGCGCTTTGGCACCACTTAAGCACACGTGTCCTTCGCCACAAGCACAGGGGATGTTACATTGCTAGCCCTTTCAGACGAGACCTACTGTGGCGGAGCTAGCGGCTCGAAGCAAGGCTAGCGAGCAATTCCTAGAAACTGCACCGCTACTCGCAGCTATGCTGACGGTAGTTGGGGACAGTAGCTATCACAAACGCCCGTAATAACAAGTTCAAGTCATTATTAAAGATCAGTATATTCCAAAGCCTTAGTGAGCCGCATCTGCACAGCATCAGCCAAAGCATAGAACTCGTAGCTGTAAACCTAAATTATAGACGGTTAAGTAAATATATATATATATTTCATTTGTATAGCGCCATAAGAGAACTTTGGATCTATCCAGGCTCTTCAAATACGTCGCAGCTCTTGAGCCCTCGACCTAGGTCATCAAATGCATTAATCTGGACCTTGATCATCAAATGCGCTATATTATATATATATATATATATATATATATATCATATATATATATATATATATATGACCGCCCAGCGATGCGCTTGGCTCAAGCACCGGCCGAGATCGTACGAGCCTCGGGCTCGAGCGAAGGGGCTCGCTTCTACCGCCCATCATCGGCTACAGCTGCCGAACTTACCACACGACCATTGAGGCTCTTACCGGCTGATTACCAAAAACGGCACGCCTGCGTATCAGTCGCCCGGTCTGCTGAGAACATCTATTCTCCTGTTGCCGACTGCCGCACATTCATTCCAGCCATCCTCTGCCACTACTTCCATGCTAGGGCCACGGTAGCCCTGGAAGTAAGGTGCCCGCCCCACAAGAGCGAGGTCTTGAGTTCGAGTCGTGCAGTGGGCAATCCTATATTGCCGAGTGCAAGAGGTGGCGATAGCCGTTAAGGCTCTTCCACCGCTGTACAAATGAGGCTGTAAAATGTGCTAACATTCCTTTACTCACTTGCCCTGCTGGTTTGGGCCAGTGGTTAAGGTGCTCGACCCGACCAAGGTCAAGGTAAATGCAATTGATGACCAATGTCGTGAGCTCAAGCCCCGGAGCATTGGCGACGCGCCTGCATAGAGGTTAAGTTCCCTTAGCGCGCTATACAAATGAGTTATCTCATAGTGTTCCTTGTGAAAACTCCCACCTGACTCAGCTCCTCACTTTCTCTGTGTTGCGTGAGATTAAGTCTGTTGGCTAAATCCCGTACATCGAAAGCCGCTTCGGCTTTGAGTGCTTTGCTGTGTAAAACTCGCCAGCGTAAAAAAAAACTCTCCGCTCAGTCTCTGCGACTGTGCGGAGTTACTGACCGAAATGCATTGCCCTGAATTAATATTGCTGTGACTGGCTAGCTGCAAAGTTTTGCTGCACAGCTGGCCTCGCTCGGCCTGTGCGAGTAGGTTCTACGTGAGAAAGTGATAACAATAATAATAACAATAATAATAATACACTTTATATAGCGCCCTCAGAGAACTCACACTTTACATTGGCTGCAAAGGAAGCTCGATCGAATGGTTAGTGGAAGAATGCTAAATAAACAAGAAGAAAAGCATGGTTAGGGGTGACATGCACAAGGTAAGCATGCAAGTATGATTAGTGGCAGCATGCGCAGTGTCAGCACGCATAAGCACAGAAAGAACGAATCACGAAGACCCATTAAATTCTGTGATAAATAAATGCGTTTTTAGTTGTTTTTTAAAGTGGATACGTCAGGAGATGTCGTGACGAAAGTCGGGAGTTAGTTCCAGGCTTTGGGAGCATGTGATTTAAAGGCACGGTCTCCACAGTATTTGAGATTTGTACGAGGTACATGTTAACAGTTAGATCCCGAAAAGCAGGTGGTACGATCCTTAGCCTAGCGAGGGAGTAGATCTTATAGGAAGACTGGAGACAAAGAATGAAGGGACCCAAAAGTGAGTGACAAAACCTTGAAGTCGATGCGTTTCTTGACTGGGAGCCAGTGCAGGTCGGTGAGAAGCGGTGCGATATGGCAACTGCGACGCTCTCGACAGACAAGCCTAGCTGCAGAGCTTTGCACCAGCTGTAAGCGCTTGATGACACAGCCGTGATGCTCAGACCTGATCAGACCTGATCAGTCCTGATCGGCTCGGGTTGCATGGTCCCCCCACGACACATGACGCCACGCATGGTTTTAGGAGAGCCAAGGCATTTTAGGCTCTTCATAAATTCTTGAGGCACTACATTCCACGCTCGACTTTGTTCAGCTTAATTTGGGAGCAGCAGCTGTCAAACTGTTAGCGGCCTGTAACTCAATACCGATGAATTCCAGAATATTGTATTCCTCATGCGTCGCCTCATTAGCGCAGCACCGCTGCACTCCGACTGACCAACCTCGTGACCTTAGCGGCGGCTGTGGTTTTGACCACAATAACAGCCATTTCTCGGCAGAGATGCCTCCCTGCGCGACCTCCCCGCGCCCGTCACGCGGCCATGGCGCCACGCCCACCCACTGACCTCGGGCATCTTTACCTCTGTTCGTTGTTCATGTCCTAGGCAACAGCGTAGCGAAAGGATTGCAATTTCTGACACGTCGGCTGTGTGGTGCTTGCACTTCGCAGCCCAGGTTCTAGTTCTTTCGTTATTGCGAGTCGGTGGAGGCGTTGAAGAAGCTAACGCCAGGCTTTTGGCCGCACCATACAGAGGAGAGGCTGCTGAATCAGCCGTCGCTTCTTTGCATCGTACCGCCCGCTTTTCGGAATCTAACTGTTTGCCTATACTAAACTACTACTATAATTCATTTGTATAGCACCCCAAGAGAATTTAATCTCTATTCAGGCGCTTCACATATGCCTCGGGGCTCGAGCCCACGACCTCAGCCAGACCTTGGTCGGGGAGGGGCGAGCACCTTAACCGCTGGACCAGACAAGCACCTCGCACAAACCTCAAATCCTTTGGAGACCGTGCCTTCAGTTCGAATGCTTGAACTCACTCCCGACTTGCGTCACGACAGCTCCTGACTTGTCCACATTTAAAAAGAAACTAAAAACGCATCTATTTATCACCGCATTTACTGGGTCCCTGCGACTCGTCCTTTATGTGCTTATGCGTGCTGACACTGCTGCATGCTGTCACTAACCACACCTGCATGCTGCCCGTGTGCCTGTCACCCCTAGCCACGTTATTCCTGTTGTTTATTGAGCAGCTATCACTAACCGTTCGATCGTGCTTCCTTTGCAGCAAATGTAAAGCGCCTAGACAAATTGAGTTCTCTTAGGGCTCTTTTATCAAATTTATTATTACTAACCAGAATTCATCATCAATAATTACTAATTTTTAATTCATGTAAATTCAAGTAATTTTACTCCGGCCAGTATTATTGCTAATTATTAATACCCGGCAGCCTCCCTCCGCAGCTTGACGACGAGGTGTTGGCTTTGAGTCGGAACTCAGCTTTGCCATGCGTAGCGGGATCGTGCGGCTTTTCGCGGGCTTTTTGTGAGATGTTAGGTGTACCGAAGCGCAGAACAAAGTGCAGATTGCTCCGCGTAAGGCGGCGGCTCAAAGGGAAACTCCGCTGCTGCTGCCGCCGCTGCTGCTGCCGCCGCTGCTGCTGCCGCCGCTGCTGCTGCCGCCGCTGCTGCTGCCGCCGCCGCTGCTGCCGCCGCCGCCGCTGCTGCTGCCGCCGCTGCCGCCGCTGCCGCTGCTGCTGCCGCCGCTGCTGCTGCTGCTGCTACCGCTGCTGCTGCGGCTGCCGCCGCTGCTGCTGCCGCCGCTGCTGCTGCTGCTGCTACCGCTGCTGCTGCTGCTGCCGCCGCTGCTGCTGCCGCTACTGCTGCCGCTACTGCTGCCGCCACTTCTTCTTCTACAGCTGCTAGCCAAGACTGATCAGCAGCGCCTAGTACCAAGTCTCCTGCTGGCTCCGACTGCATGCCATAGTATCTAAGTTACTTCTTTTCCCATGGTCACCATACGTTAACACGCGGTCAGCTATTGAAAACGGTAGGGCAAAGCCAATGTTATGACCGCGTGACCCTCTCTAGTTTGTACAGCATCGCAAAGCGTGCCATGTGCACTGGAGCTAGCGTGCGCCGATGATAACGTGGCGCTCGGTATTCTGTACGTTGCGCTAGCAACAAACAGCACCGTAGTAGAAAAGCACAGCAACTGCCCGCATATTATGGCTGATAGAACAGGTGACTACAGTAAAAACGGCTTTATTCCAAGAATTCTTATTCTTTATTCCAGAAAGCGTGTCTTCTCGAGACGCCTCGCAGCGCGATGGCCTCCGACCGCTCTCGCCCACACACTCTCTCTCTCTCTCTCTCTCTCTCTCTCTCTCTCTCTCTCTCTCTCTCTCTCTCTCTCTCTCTCTCTCTCTCTCTCTCTCTCTCTCTCTCTCTCTCTGTCTCTCTCTCTCTCGCCGACACACACTCTCTCTCTGTCTCTCTCTGTCTCTCTCGCCCACACACACACTCTCTCTCTCTGTCTCTCTTTCTCTCTGTCTCTCTGTCTCTCTGTCTCTCTGTCTCTCTGTCTCTCTCTCTCTCTCTCTCTGTCTCTCTCTCTCTCTTGCTCTCTCTCTCTCTTGCTCTCTCTCTCTCTCTCTCTCTCTCTCTCTCTTGCTCTCTCTCTCTCTCTCTCTCTCTCTCTCTCTCTCTTTCTCTCTCTCTCTCTCTCTCTCTCTCCCCTTTCTCTCTCTCTCTCTCTCTCTCTCTCTCTTTCTCTCGCTCCCGCATCCGAGTCGCAACTCCCTGACAAGGTCGTGCAGCTAACACAGCGCCCTAAGCCCTTCTGCTGCACACCGAGCCGGTGAACAGCAAAGGAGAGCCGACCCCCCCCCCCCCCCCACGCGCGACTAAAACATGCGGCCGGCAGCGGTCCAAGCCTATCCCGCAAATCGCTGCCGCAACTATAGCGACTTCCCGCCGACACGCGAACAGGCTTACAGCAGTTTTCGCTCAGCGCTAGGACTCACCATCACTTGGCGGGGCGCGTTGCTCCATGAGAGCAACAGTGGTCAGGCACGTGCCTTAAATAGTAGCAAGGTTACAAGTCAGGCATTAATTTCGTTCTTACAGAATAATTATACATCGCGTTGCTCAGAAGCCTCGGCTCATCGCGGCTATTTCATTAGCGGCTCAGTGCTAATTCAGCGGCAAAGCTCTTGGCAATCGAGACTTTAACGCACGTGCACCAATGGTGGCGGAAAAAGGTTTATGTGATAACCAGCTAGCGCCGATAATTGCTCACTTGTTTTTCTAGAGGTTCGCTGTTGGAGAAAAAGCCATTTTGCACGCTCAGAAATGCGAACTTCTACGGTCACATACTCTCTAGCGAAGCGGGTGGAGCACTTTGCTTAGCACTTCATTAATCAAGCAAGCAAAAGATGGCACATGTAGCGCCGCTCATCTGCATTGACGGAATTGGCTGGCAGCCGCTGACCGACCGCGATCTGCGTTTTTTTCGCGCGACGCCTTTATAGTGGCTCGTTCGTCGCACGGGAGATCGCGGCAAGCGACTGCTGAGATACAGCTGCCTTTTTAATAGTATCTAAATAGTGAAATAGTGCTCTTAGTTGGTTATCGAGGATCAGCTGGTAAGCTCATAGTCCATAATCGGGCGGCATTTCAGCGTACGCGCTACGTGGCCTCAGCAGTGACGTAGCGCTTTTGTATTATGGACTCGATTGCTTTTGTGTTCCAGACTTGATGCCTCGAGCGTGTGGCTTAGCGGATTTACCGCTTGAGAAATCTTACTCACCTATTCGCGTTCATACTTGCACGCATGACTGTGTCTGGGATGAGTAGCGTGTTGCGCTCAGACTCCATGCCTGTTTTCTTATGGTCAAGTTGAAGGACGCTTAAAAAGAAATATTATGACATCACCGCGGTAGCTCTTTGTACTCACCCGGCAGAGGATCGGAAATCTGGATGTAGGTCCATAGCCGGTTTTAATAATTTGTATGTGAGCGCTCGGCACGCGGTTGACCACAGTTAAGAGAGGCTCCAAAAATGTCATTCCTGTTGAGAGTGCTGAAGTATTAATAAGCAGTGCGGCTGCTTTGTGAGTGTCAGAGTTAGATTTCTGGCTGATAACTGCTGATAGTTGTACACCTTGCTTTTTTCCTTAAGATTGTACGGATTCACTGCGTCTCTCTTACTTGGCTTAGTCTAAGCAATCTGCTGAAGACTTGAACAGAGCAGGTGCTTAGCAAAGTGCCTGGCTTTAAGTTGGATTCCGTGACCTGCTGCTACTCTTCTCAATTGCATTTATTCCAATTCATTTCTGGCTGTTAATCTGATTTCCTCTTGCAGTAGGCGCACAGCTTCTCCAATTGCCATGAAATAGGAAGACACTGGAACGGGTCGTGGCGGACCAGCTGAACTCATATATCGAAACCTCACACCTTGCTAGTAATTTCCAGTCTGGCTTTAGAGCTAATCACTCCACGGAGTCAGCATTGCTTAGGGTATACAACGACCTACTTATTTAGGTCACTTCATTATTTGGCTCCAGCCTATCTCTCAGATCTACTCCCCAAACAGGCCAAGCATCGTACCACCCGCTTTTCGGAATCTAAAAGTTTACCAATACCTCGTACAAACTTCAAATCGTTTGGAGACCGTTCATTCAGTTCGTATGCTCCCAAGGCCTGGAACTCCCTCCGACTTGCGTCAGATCATCCCCTAACTTGACCACGTTTAAAAAGAACTTAAAAGCACCTATTTAGGACAGCATGTAGTAGGTCCCTGTGATTCGTCCTTCATGTGCTAATGCATGCTGACACTGTGCATGCTGCCAATAACCACATTTGCATTCTGACCCTGTGCATGTCACCCCTAACCATGTTCTTCATTTTGTTTTTTTTTATCAAGCATGATATTACTCACCATTTAATTGCATTTCCCATTGCAGCAAATGTAAAGGGCCTAGAAAGAGATTGAGTTCTCTGAGGGCGCTTTATCAAGTGCATTATTATTCTTATTATTATTATTATTATTAAGGTCAGTAGTAATCCACCAAGTTGCAACTAAGTGGAAGGATTTTAAGAGCTTGCATTCTTACCTTACTTCGGTTCCATCGACTAACACCATTTGCTCGGCCACACAGAGGTGAATCCACACATTACAAACTACTGATCGACGTCACGAATCTCTGAATTGATGGCATATAAAGAAGAAGCTAAAAACCCACTTCTCCCTCGAAAAAGTATTTGCTCTGTCTGTGAATTTTTGTTGAGCGCTTGTGCGGGCGTGCTAACTGTGTCTGTTGCCACTAGTGTAGGGCCCATGTCATCACCAAGCACAATCTTGGCTTTCACTGCTACGCTGATGACCCTCAGCAATAGCTATAGTTTTACCCTTCTCAACTTTTTTCTACATCTAACTTCCCACTCTCCCTTGCAGCCTCAACCGCTTAAAGACCGCTGGCGACAGAAGCTTTAGCTCTGCAGGTCCTAGACTGTGGAGCTCGCTTCCATAATTCTAACGAAACGACAACTACTCTCCTGCTGGCCACTATGGCTCAATCTTTTCCAGCGGTCCTGAGCTGCTACTCTCATGCTACTCACTACTTAAGCTGCTCACCTGACTTTGCTATGCTTCCCAATTTCTCTTTGTTGAGTGAGATTAAGTCTGTTGGCTACCGAATGCGTACCGAAAGCAGCATTAGGCTGTGAGTGCGCTATAAGAAACTCTCCTGCGTAACACCCACATGGTCTTTATGGCTTTGTAGAGTTACAGACGGCGATAGATGTACCCATGCCTGCATTCTTATGTAGGTCGTTGTACACCTGAAGCAATGCTGACTCTGTGGAGTGATTAGCTCTAAAACCAGACTGGAACTTACTAGCAAGGTTTGAAGTTTAAATATATGGGTTGATAAAAAAAATTCGAGTCCGTCAAAAATCAGCGTTCGCTAACTTTACTGGCTATATTTTTCAGGCTTCTTCTTAGGTGCACTCGCTCAGCTCTGCCCAGAGAGCATGGCGGATGTGTGGCGGCGAATAATGCCTCTGCGGCTGCACCGCCTCGTTCGCTCGCTCTCATCTATCGCATTACATTACAACCGAAAACATTAGCACATCACTTAATTGGTGAAGCTTAGTGATGATAAGGCCAGGCTAACAGCTACGGGCAAGCCTCGCTGCTAGATCGTCGCAATTCCCTATATATTCAGGACGTCAGGCCTCTTGTCTTTGATCTGTCACCAACGGCGTAGCTGTCACATTAGCGATTGCTGTCGAAGATTCTTTTTCTCCCGATCATTTGCATCGAATTGACTTCAAGATCCTTTTTTTTGCCTCCTACTTGTCATCTCACTGGCTTGCACCAGCCTTGACTTATCCAATGTCCTTTCGTCTTTGATGGGCTCTTGCGAAACCTGCTCCTCTCGACTTCCGGTCGTTTCCGTGCCCCACGTGTTAAATTATGGTTAAATGTGGTAATCAGCTCATGTGCGCCAAGCGTCATGGACTCGCTTCTGGCTTCTTATTACCACCTGCACTGACTGGCTTTTAGGACCGGATGCAAAGCTGGGGGTCCGGATGGGCCTGCCTGGCTGCCGGCTTCGTTTTCTATATCAAGTAGCGTTGAATTGGAGGTCAAGTACGCTTCCAAAAGCCAGAACGGTAACAGCAAGCCTCAAATATGCATCGAAATTCCTAAGAGCTGCTATAAAAATTGCACTCTGAATTTAAATTGAAAAGGCCGCGTTTTAGGGGCGGCTTTACGCTCAGCCGCCGCAAAAAATCCTCGCTGAATAGTGACAGCTGCTGTGACTGCATATTCCTTCAAGTAATAAAATTTTCTAAGATGCCGTGCGTGCTCAAGTTATGCGAGGCATGTGACAATTTTCATCGACACCCGCAAAAACAACAATATATGCTTTCGGTATGTATGCGTTTAGTGTGACTTCGTGCTATCAAGATTCTTCAGACCTCCCTTATCAGGCTAGGCATAAAAGCCACATGACTCTGCGTTGTCTCTTCGTCGGTTGTATCACATTCTACTGAGCCCGAGTTTTACTGTACAGGTCGACTACTGATTTAGGCCGAACGCTCGGCCTGAGCCGCCTGTCGGTATCGCTCCGTAGTTGTTTTTTTGGGGTTCAGATCTGGCAACTGGCTGGGTTAAGCATGTCGTAACGCGATTCTAGCTTACTGCTCATATTTATTTTCCACAGTACGCTAACGTGGGTAGAATCTGCTACAATTTACCGTTCAACCTCAGGCAGCAATTTTTAAATTTACAGGAAATGCTGAATCCACAAGGCTGGCGTTGTCCTTGGGGCTTTAGTTGTTTATTAGGAATGCTGCAAATGTAGAAATTCATATACACGTTAAATGTTTGAAGCAAAACTGTCCAAGTTTGGTTAAATGAATTCAAATAATTCGTAGGCCTTCCGTCAGTGTAGATGAATTAAAAAGCCGGTGCTTTGAGTGAGCTTTACTGCAGCCGTGTACCGCCTGCACTGCCACGAAGTCAGAACTTCTGCTGTTCCCTTGACCTTTGGAACATCTGAACAAAAATGGTCTTTATGTAACCAGGGGGGATCAATTCTGCCCAGGTGGATATGTCCCAAGCCGCGACTCTCTAAGTAGCTTGAAATCTTGCTTTGTTTGTTAGATCATACATCAGTATAAACTGGCGATTGTATTGCAGCACTTTCAGAACTGCAGCATTCTTTCAAAAGCGTCAAGCACAGAGGCTGCAGATGCGATCTGGGCTGGGTGTTGTGGGTTATTGCTGCGTAGCCACGACTGGGTGGCGTATGAAACAATCAGGCTGCACAGGTTGATTTGGCTTTGCAATGTTAACTGAGAACCCGTCGGGTGGTGTATGCAAACATCTATACAGTCGACCTGCAGCTGCAGCTACGGCTTTGCGGGTCCAATGTTGCTCACTCATCAGGCATACGCCAGGTGTGGATATAAGTCAGTCTGCACACCTGTCTGTCCCCCCCCTACGATTAGAGCACCTGTCTCTCTTCGGTAGACTGCCGGCTAGAACAGATGTATTTGCATCGTATATGAAACTGCTTGGTAACGCGCCGCCTTAATCTAGAACTGCAAGAGTCCTGGTCATCCAAAGAGGTCACGACGACGTACGGCAGGAAGCACTCTCGGAAGTACGTACTCGCCTCTCCCTGCGAGTATATTAGCAGACCATCGGGGCCCCTCGAAACCAGCCTCGTGTTAGCATCGCTGCAAACATAAGCGCATGCGACAGCTGGAGTGCCTGCTGAGAGCTATGCTTCCACAGGGCTGCTGGTTTTCAGTAGTGCCACGAAGCAAACTGAGCCGTCTGACGGCTGCAGTCATCATGCCTGCACACAATGGATGAAACCGGTTGCTCAGGTCGAAGTCTCGGCACTCTGCTCGACTTGCCGGGCTGCCTCGTATCGGCAACCCGTTTGCATCCGGTGCCAGCTCCCACTCAGTCCCTTCCCCTGCTCCTTGCTCTCGGTCGAGTTTCTGCTGCCGCTCCAGCTCTATCCCACTTCCGGCACTGCCGCCTTCCTTTCCGCCCTGCGCCTATCGCCGATCGTCTCATCTGCTTCGATCTTAGCACTTCCCAAGCATTGCTCTCTCACCAGCTTCCTCAAACAAGGTCAGCGTTAATAATAGCAATAGTAATAATAATAATAATAATGCATTTGACAAGGCGCCTTCAGAGAAGTCAATCTCTTTCTAGGCACTTCAGTGCAGATGCTTGCCTCTACCTGCGAACCGAGCTTCCCTGCCGTCGTCTCATTCGACCGATATCGTTGTTGACCGACGGCCATTACTAGTGTAGCCGAGTACCCGAGTACCCTAGAGTTGCTGATAGACGCGCATGTCGACGACTGCATCGGATAGCCGGCACGGCGCACCGCCGACGCCATCGGCTCAGCGGCTGCGGCTGTGCCAGTCGCCTGAGTGAGGCTGCCCGTTACCATTCCCAGCCTGCGGACGCAGCGTTGAGCGTTCGTTCATCAGTAATCATCGGGAAGTGCGCTTGACAGAATAGTGCTCCGATGGTGATGAGCCGTGATGGCACACTAGGTAAGGCGGTTGCTTTCACGACCTCGGTCCCGAGGTCGTGGGTTCGATTCCTGCGGTAGGCGATTCTTTATCGCCACTGCAAGCGGTGGTGATAGCCGTAAAGGCTCTTCTGTCGTTATACAAAAAGAGGCTGTTTAATCAGCTAGGATTTTTTTTTTACCGCGGGGGTTCGGCGACGCCGTGCAGACCGCGCTACGGTCATTCGGCAGCTTCCGGAGCACGAGACGGGCGAAATGTTCTGAGCGCGTAGCGTGCTCACTCGCTCGCTCTCTCGCAGGCTGCTTGCAAAGGATGCCATGCAAGCCTTTCCTTGTATTGGGCCGGCTCTTTTCTCCGCCAGCCAGTGTTCATCGGATCCGCTGCGATTCGCTTGGCATGGCTACGCTGCTAAAGCGTTTGGTGCTGCTGCTATACTTGATCGTTCCTGAATTCTATGCATCTAATGCGAAAGTGGACAGCCACGCGTAGCGGCTACATCGACTTATAAAGCTGTAAGCGCTTCATACCTTTACTGTTCTTTTTGTTGCACAAGGTTCTGTCGTCCCCGTATATGTAGCTTGTACTTGCATGTGACTTGCAGTGAGTTGCTCGAGCTTCGATCGCGGACAAAGGGACAATTAGTCGCCTCAGATAAACACAAGTGCTGCTACGTTCGCATTTGCTTAACGCCTCAAAGCCTTGCGGACTACGCCGGCTGTCGGGCTGGAGAGTTTCAAAAGCATACTCAAAGATTCAGCAGCACTAGGCATGAAATTGGTTGGGAGTGGACATTGACGAATTTGGCGTAAACGTCGTGCAACATTAAGAGAAATGTAGCTTGGAAAGTAAGTGAGTATAAATTTAAGAATTTAAAGCTAGAGTAAAATCAAAGTAATTGAGCCACAATACCTGACCCCTCATATACTGCTTCAGGACTCGCTTCGCTGAGTCGGTGGGCAGACATCCCCCAGACATCCCCCCCCCGGGACATTTCTCCCTGGGGTAGGGCATTTCCCCCTCCCTTATATAAATACCTTGATATAAACTATCTTTTTTGTATATCTTGTTAAAATATCATATAGTATATAATATATAACATTTCCCTACATTATAGCCATTAGAAATGTTATATAAACTGTCTTGAAACGTGTAGTATTTATGATTATAAAGCCATCAAGTCAAGTCAAACAAAAATTAATGTTAAATAGATGTCTATGTAGTTCAGTATTGTGACAGTTTATAATCTAATAATATGTCCGAGTCCTTCGAGCACCTCCACTGCAGTTTTCTTGTTTTCATGGCGGGCAACATAGAGTGACAGCAGTCGCGGCTGCTTCTGTTGTGTCGAGCGCTTCACTCTCTTGACCGGCGGCTGTCCGCGGGCCTCCTGTGCTGTCCCTGGGCGTCCTGTGCTATCGCTGTTATCGCCAGTGCTCCATCTTGCTGGAGAGCTTCAACAAGCGTCCACAACGACGGGTGATGATGTCCGACCAGACTTGCAAAGCCGCAGTTCCATGACTCGCACAGGTTGTTGGTGCGATCCACGCCTGCGAGAGTCGCAGTGTGTACTTTCCATAGCGACGGTGGAAACAACGGCGGCGTTCGACGGATGAGCAGTGGCTGAATGAGATGGCTGGCGACTGGACGCTGAACGCGTCTGATCGATCCGGTAACATAAGAGGTATATATCTGCATTCTTAGTTATACATTCATCAACATAGGGGGAAATGGCCTACCCCGGTGGGAAATGTCCTAGGGTCAACCAGAGGGGAAATGTCCTGGGGGAATTTCCGGGAAAAAATTTCCTACATTCGCTGAGTCATAGTAGAAGTAGTCATAGTACGGTCACTGAAGACACGCTGCGCCATTTTGCCGCGTGACGGAAGTGCGCCATCTTGCACACTTGAACCATACTACGACGGAAGGGCGATCTTTCTACTTTAATTAATAGAGATGAACGGCTTGGCCATTATAATGGCTCCGCTGATAGCTGTGGCTACTTCTTTTATAATAATAATTATAATAATGCATTTGTTATAATCCCATCGGAGAACTATTTCTTGGCACTTTAAATTTTCTTCGCAGCGAAAGCTTTAAAACGCGTCCTCTGACCGGCGCGAGTCTGCTTTTGGCACCATTAGCCCCGCCTCTCCCGCGGCCTCGGCCCCTGCCTCTTCCGCTACAGCGGCCTCGACCGCCTCCACAAAAATCCACCGCGAAAATTACTGACAGGCTGCTGGCAGGAAATGATTGCCTACTGCAGGACTGGAATTGCAATCCGGGTCGTTCAGTGAGACCAGTGGGAAAAGACTCGGCGGCAAAATTTAAGCTAGGCTGATTCAAAGCTTGGTCTACAGGGTATGGCTGCAGATAACTTTCAACGGCAATCACCCTGCTTACATCAGGCAATGTACGATTGCCTTCAGCAAGGCTCGAACCAACAATCTCAGCTGTCAAGTGCGAGCACCTTTTCCCAAAATCTTGTCCTTTTTAGTGGAATGCACTTGTAAGGATCATAAGATCGGCGATAGTGATCTTATGATCATTCTGATTTTATGCAGCAAAGGTGTGGCCGAGCTGAACGTTCTGCTCACCTTCCTACTCCCCTCTCCAACTTCTGTCACTCTCTCTCTCTCTCGCTCGCTTCATCTCTTTTGATCTCTCTCTCTCTCTCTCTCTCTCTCTCTCTCTCTCTCTCTCTCTCTCACTCTAGCGCTAGCTCGCTCGCTTCTCTCCCTTTCTATATCTCTTTTTATCTCTCGCTCTATTCTCTCCTCTCCTCTCTCTCTCTCTCCCCTTCTCCTTCTCTCTATCTCTCACTCGCGGAGCTCACCCGCACCAGTTCCCCTGTTAAGTTTGTTCGGGCAGTCTCGCACAGATCAAGACGATCAAGACGGCTCAGGCAGATGCCATTTATTAAGGAAACCCGGAACCGGACCGCACGGCCAGCACGCTGACTGGAAAGCAGCTGCTGCAAGTTGGCCCGCTGTTCACGCCTCAGCGGCTTCCGCCGAAGTAGTCCGCTCTCGCGGTATAGCAGACACAGCACCACCACATGCACTCTGGAGGGAAAATACCCACCTGGAATAAATCCCCGGGCCCGATTCACCTTACGTTTTTACTCTGTACACTGCCAATAAGGTTTCAAAACATCTAAATATGAGCATATTCTTATACTAGCATCTTAATTTTGCATCCAAATCGCGCCTTTTACGCCTAGAAAAGGTTATTGAATCAGTTAATCTAGGCTCCACTTGCGCAGATCTCGAGGGCCGGCCAACTGGCTATGCGTTTTTATATGCTTACAATATTGTTCACAATATGCTTATAAATAGCCATATTTTAACAATGGCAACATGCTGACGCTGAAAATCAAAGATGATATTCCCACTCAAAGTATTTCCTCCTGGTCGGCATTTTTCGCGAACCCACCCCGCACGCGAAGTCCAACCAATCCCCGTGATGTCAGTCAAAGTCGAAGTCTTCCTTTTTGACAAAACTTTGAAAATTCACCAGAAAAAGAGGTATAAATAATTTTATAATGTTTATTAATAAATTTTAATTGATTTAATAATGCTTGTGCCTTCTTTACGGATTGAAGACCTACGGGAGACAGCGAAACTTGACCGGGCAAGGTCGTCCATTATAGTACTTCCGGAAAAGTTATCCCGATAGTCTCGTTGAGCAGCTATACACTCCTAAAATGTACAGAAATCCGCCTACAGGGTCGAAAGCGGTGGACTCCTCTCATAAAGAAAAGCAGCTCTGTTTGGTGGATGCTGAATGGGAGCTAATAGACCCGACGCCAGACCCTCGAGCTCTGTTTCGAGAGTTCGACGCGAGATTCTTCTGGGGCAAGCTGGCTTGCGTGGAGGTCCGATGGAGTCCGCGGATGACCCGGTGCGTATTCTAGCCTTGTCGGGTGCATTCTAGTGCGTGCAGCATCGCGATCTATCCATTGGGGGTACCTGCACGCGACCACTCTGTCCAAGTTTATGGATGGGAAACGCTTCCTCTCGGTCACTTTCGCTTAAGTGAATCAATGTAGTTGCGACTGAAGGCTTACTGCAGTCTTGTACGCGCGACACGGCCTCTGCAGTGGCATAGCGTTGGAATCCTTTTATTGTGCACTTGATACCTCAGCGGCCTTCGAGCGTGTGTCTGTGTGGATTTACCGCCTGAGAGAGCTTGCTCACTTATGCAGGTGCACGCCTGCACGCGTGACTATGCCTGGAACTAGTAGCGCGTTGCTCTCAGACTCCGTGCCTGTTAGATTGTGGTAACGTTGTATTGTTGAAGGCCGCTTAAAGGCAGCGATCGCATCACCGGGGTAGCTCATTGTACTCACTCAGCAGAGTATCGGCAATCAGTATCCAGGTTGATAGCTCGTTCTGAAAACTTTTATGTGCGAATTTGGGAGGCTGTCGGCCATAGTTAAGAGCGGCTCCAAGAATTTTATTTCTAGTACAAGTTCTGAAGTATCGTTAGGCGGCGACTGCATGCAGGGCTGCTGCTGTTTGTTGCTCTCTTGTGTGTGTGTGTGTGTGTGTGTGTGTGTGTGTGTGTGTGTGTGTATGCGCGTGCGTGTGTGTGCCTGCGTGCCTGTGTATGCCAGAGTTAGATTTGTGGCTGAAAATTGCAGATATCATGTGGCTTAAGATTGTACGGATTACCTGCTTCTCTTTCACTCGGCATAGTGTGAGCAATGTTGATCATTTGAAAAGATAAAGAGCTTGGCAAGTGTCTATATTATGTTTAGTTCGATTCCATGACCTGCTGCTGCTGCTATTCTCAATTACCTCTGTGCCTTTTATCACTAATCTCTGGCCTATGTCATCGCCAAACACAATCTTGGCTCTCATTGCTACACTGGTGACACTCAGCAAAAGCTATACTTTTTCCCTTCTCAGCCTTGCTCTGCATGCGACTACTCACCCTCCCTTGCAGCCTGAGCCAACAACATTGGCACATCACTAACTTGCTGAAGCTTTATGACGATAAGACCAGACTAATAGTTATGGGCAAGCCTCTCGGTCAAGTCACTGCTATGTGCTTATGCATGCTGACTAAGTGCATGTTATCACTTAGTAAGGACAAGCTTTCTTTGTAGCATATGTAAAGGCTATACAATGTGATTAAGTTGTTTTAGGGTGCTATACAAATGTCATTGTTTTTATTAAAAGTTTAATGATCATGATCTGTAAAGGAATAGGGGACAAGCTACTTTCAGCTGCCTTACCCCGTTAGTATTTAATATGATATTTTCATTAGACTTGGGGATAATAACTATAATACATTTTTTATAGCACTCTCAGAGAACTCAATCTCTTTCTAGGCACTTTAAATTGGCTGTAAAGGAAGCATGGTCTAATGGTTAGCAATAGCAATGACAACTAGCATAACATGGTAGAGGTGACATGCACAGGGTCAGCATGCAAATACGGTTATTGGCAGCATGATCAGTGTCAGCATGCATAAGCACACAAAAACAAATCACACGGACCCACTAAATGCTGTGATAAATAGATGCATGTTTAGCTTCTTTTTAAATGCTGCCAAGTCAGGGGATGTCGTGATGCAAGTCGGAAGTGAGTTCAAGCCAGGGCATGCCCTCATTTCGATCAGCTAGCCTAGATATACCCCTTGGTATTCAAGGGGATTTTTTTATGTTTTATAACGTTGCTTGCCCAGTCTGATATCAGTCATTCTTATCTTGTGTCGGAGACTGTCGGTTACTATAGCATTGGTTTTATTGGTCACATTGCATGGGATAAATTTGTGATTACATGCAGGCATGGATTGAGCGCATGGGTATTTAAATAAATAAATACATACCCGTATGCCCTATTTGCCATTTGTTTTGAGAATATCCCCCAGCGTAAACTTATTCTTGAGTAGTTTTGGAAAACTAAAGGGCAAAAGCCTGTTTAATGTCCAATACCAACCACAAACTATTTGCTTATCTAAAAGCTACACGACACAATGTTACTTCTGGAATTTGCCAAAGTAAGGATCTTTTGCCCTCTAGAGAGAGCCAACAATTCGACTCCAGTGAAATTAGAGGTATTTCAGATCAGTAATCGTCATACCTATTTTTGCACTGAGAGGGGACGATGTTATTCTGATCCGTAAGCATGGCCGGCTGTACAAATTATGATGCTGGCTGCACGATTATTCGGGTTAGTTATGCAATTGTCGTCGGGCTTCTCTCCTGCTTCGTGCCCAGCCCATCGTGGCCGGTGGCAGCCATGCACTGTGGGAGGGAGAATCGGCTGCTGCAGCAAGAGCATCACACAGCACTTCTCATCGACCTGCACTGGCTACCAGTCAAGCAACGGATCGACTTCAAGGTTTTGTCGCTCACTGTTAGGTCACACTTCATTCTTTAGCTCCAGCCTATCTCTCAGATTTACTCCCCCACCAGGCCAAGCGTCGTACCACCGGCTTTTCGGAATCTAACAGTTTACCAATACCTCGTGCAAATTTCAAATCGTTTGGAGACCGTGCAGTTAGCTCTTGTGCTCCCAAAGCCTGGAACTCACTCCCGACTTGCAGAGCGACATCTCCTGACTTGCCCACATTTAAAAAGAACTTTAAAATGCGTCTATTCATGACAGCATTTACTGTCCCTGTGATTCTTCTTTCTATGTGCTTATGCGTGCTGACACTGTTGCATGCTGCTAACTAACTAACACTAACCACACTTGCATGCTGACCCCTAATGGATTTCACCCCGAACCATGTTATTCTCGTTGTTTATTGAGCATGCTACCACTAACAATTCGATCGTACTTCCTTTGCAGCAATGGTTAAGCTCCTAGAAAGAGATTGGGTTCCCTGAGGGCGCTTTATCAAATGTTTTATTAATATTATTATTATTATTATTAGCTAACCATTGCCTCAAAGTTATTGCATTGCATGCGGGCACATTGCATATTGCTGAGTTGCTTTTCACTTGGCTGGGACCACTGCTAGGCTAGCGATGCGTGCGCTTGCTCACACCTTTTGCCGCGGCCCCTCGTGCAGGTGTGCAGGAGTTTGCCACTACGAAGGTCGAGGTGGTCTGTGCTCGATACGGCTGAGCGAGCCGTTGCTGAAGCTGCGACCAAGGAAAGACCTCGTGCAGACGCTGCTGGTGAGAGCAGCTGCCGCAGGCGGCGGCTCATCTCGTGTGCAGCAGAGCTGTGCAGGCCTGGGCGGCCTGCAGGTTTTTGTATGTTGCCTTCGTGCTTTGATGCCTTTTAATGAAAACCACCATGGGCTATCGTTGTAGCATGAAATGATACACGCTTACTTGTTTGTCACGTGCAATAATCGGGTATGTATTTATTGTATGCTTTTAGCTTCTCGTCAGCGATGCTATCTGTCGTTTGCGCTAGTTAGCGCCGCCCCCCCCCCCCCCCCGTACACTGCTTGCTGAGCGTGTTGCTGCCATTAGTGAGTGGCAGCTTTGCTTCGTTTGATGTGTGTGCTGGCGTTTTTCTCATAAACCACATCGTCAATCGTCATAAACCACATCGTAATTGTGCTTGCTGACCAAGCAGCAGTCATAACTTTCCCTCAGCTAATAAGTGGCCCCGTGATCATTAAGAGAATTGTGGTTTGCAAAGTCGTACGGTCCATCTCTATTTGGGCTCCCACCACGTTTTGCAAGGAATAGCAAAAGTGTAGTAGCACTTGACTGCTGCTCACCAGGTGGAGCCTCAAGCATGCGCTCTTGATATGCAGCGGCAGCGTGTGGTCCCAAGGTTTTCATATATCGGACGGAGGCAGCAGGGGAGCAGTCGGACTGGGGCGCCGGGCTAGCGTGTAGCTTGTGTGATAAATAGGTGTGTTTTAAGTTTCTTTTTACATGTGGTCAAGTAAGGGGATATGTGACAGCCAAGCTGCTGCTGCTGCATCAGTGCTGCTGCTGCTGAAAGTGCGGCCATAAGCACTTTGCCTATGCACATCAAGAAATTAGCCGAAAACTTAATCTCACACGAAATGATTGGCTCTGTAAATTATTTAGATGATAAAACATGAAGCCTCAACCACAGTTGCACACACTACCTTAATCAGCGATAGTTATGATACCCAAACTTCAGCTCGAGATTCCAAGCTGGACCTGTGAGCACACGAATTTCGTCATTTCGGGTGGTGGTCAGCAGGCGGCAGCCGTCCGTTTTGCTGAAAGAAGCTACAAGACATGCGATTTTGAGCGATTCACCTGCTCAGCCGTAGCACAGAGCTCGTTATCTAGACAGCCATCATCCCTGAGGAGCCTCCCACGGCTACACCTCTACTGCCCGTCTCGATTGCTTTGTGAATTTGTGTCGTGCACGTGCCAGCATGCAGATTCCCTGCTCGTTCTGCACTGCTCGTTTATCAGTCTTTATCTGCGCTCTCGGTGAACGGCTCGGGGCTTGGCCGTATGAATCTGAAGTAGCGCAGAACGCTGTCACTAGCTTGGGCACGCGGCACATCGTTGAAGTTTCCCATTTGAAGTTGAGAATTGTTTTTTTTTAGATCGTTTCATTCTCAAGGCTTCTGATCATTCGCTTTACCAGATTCGCAAAACCAAACGCGTGGCTCTGATCCTTATGTGGGTCTTGACAGTGCATATGCAGCTAGGAGGCCCAAAAGCTTAGTGGCACTTAGGGGCTGCGTTTCCTCGGCATTTCTTGGCAGCGGCCTACCATGCTTATATCGAGGTCGATTGACTAGTCCCGAGTAGATAAAGAAATGTGAAGATATGTAAAGTGCCTAGAAAGAGATTAAGTTTTTGATAACGTTTTACACATTTATTATTTTTATTATTTACTACTATTGTTTGTTCCATTCGTAATAATAATGCAATTGCATACCTTGCTAGTAAGTTCCAGTCTGGCTTTAGAGCTAATCACTCCACAGAGTCAGCATTGCTTCGGGTATACAACGACCTACTTAGGAATGCAGACATGGGTAGAGTGTCTCTTCTTGTTTTGCTCGATCTTTCGGCAGCTTTTGATACCATCGATCACAAAGTACTTCTAGAGCGCCTCTCATCTCGCCTGGGCATCACTGGCACTGCTCTGCAGTGGTTCAGGTCCTATCTCAGTGGGAGACTCCACAGTGTTGACGTGAATGGACAAAGATCATCTGAAGTACCTCTAAAATATGGAGTACCTCAGGGCTCTGTGCTAGGTCCGGTCCTTTTCACCGTTTATACTCTCCCTCTCGCTGATGTGATTGCCAAGCACAATCTAGGCTTTCACTTCTATGCGGATGACACTCAGTTGTACCTTTGCTTTGATCCCTCCCAGCCTTCGAGCACCTCAAATTCTCTCAACTCACTTGCTGCATGCATTGATGACATCCGATCATGGATGGCAGCAAATTTTCTAAAACTAAACGATGATAAAACTAACTTACTAGTTATGGGCAAACCTAGTGTGATTCAGAAATTGGAAAGGCTGACTTTCAAAATTGGCTCTGCCAGCATATCTCCAGTTGCATCAGCTCGAAATCTAGGTGTCATATTCCAAAGCGACCTCTCGTTAGACGACCACATCAGCTCCACAGTCAAATCAGCCTATTTTCAGCTTCATAACATTGCTAAAATTCGGGCTTGTTTAGATAAGGATACCACGTCCAAGTTGGTCCATGCATTCGTGACATCTCGTCTCGACTTCTGCAACTCACTGCTTACAGGCCTACCAGCATGTGCGATCAGGCGATTGCAGCTGGTGCAAAACTCTGCAGCTAGGCTTGTCTGTCGTGAGCGTCGCAGTTGCCACATTACTCCACTTCTCGCCGACTTGCACTGGTTACCAGTCAAGCAACGGATTGACTTCAAGGTTTTGTCGCTCACTTTTAGGTCTCTTCATTCTATGGCTCCAGCCTACCTTTCAGATATACTACCCCATCAGGCAAAGCATCGTACCACTCGCTTTTCGGAATCCAACAGTCTAGAAATACCTCGTACAAACCTTAAATCCTTTGGAGACCGTGCATTTAGCTCGTATGCTCCCACAGCCTGGAACTCCCTCCCGACCTGCATCAGAACATCCCCTGACCTGACCACATTTAAAAGAAACTTAAAAACATACCTATTTAGGACAGCATTTAGTGGGTCTTTGTGATTCGTCCTCGATGTGCTTATGCGTGCTGACACTGTTCATGCTGCCACTAACCACATTTGCATGCTGACCCAGTGCATGTAACCCCTACCCATGTTATTCATTTTGTTTGTTTTTCAAGCATGATTTTACTTACTATTCTGTTGCATATCACTTTGCAGCAAATGTAAAGTGCCTAGAAAGAGATTAAGTTCTCTGAGGGCGCTTTATCAAGTGCAATATTATTATTATTATTATTATTGCCATCAGAAAACGTATTCCCTTTATAGGCACTTTGCATATGCTGTAAGGGAAGCATAAGGTTAGCCTTAGCATGGACAGTGTCAACGTATATTATTTGGTTGGCGGTAGCATGCACATTTTCAGCATGCCTTAGCACACAAAGGACTAATCTCAAGGGCCTAGCTAGCTAATGCTGAGAGGGTCGTATAGCTTGCTTGACAAGGCTGCGTTTCAGTGTGCAACGGTGCTGTTTTTTATAGTTCTCTATGCACTGGCGTTTTGCAACTAGGCAATCTACCGTCGTGACTATGGGCAGGGCTGAGTTTTCACATTTATGATGCTTGCAGTAATGACGACAAGGATGTCATCTATTAACTTTGAGGTGCATGTGAATCCTTCTCGCCTGGCAGTTTAATCTTGACTCGTTGCAGGACCGAGACGGCCATGGCCCGCAGTTTTGTGAGCACATGGCGCGCATCAATGCCGAGTCTGGAGCAAACATTACGGTAGGGCAGTGGCATTTGGCACGTAGCATTGAGCTAGGAGCCTCAAGCTGTAGCCTCTTGCAATGCCGTGTGGCTGCAAAGCATGTGTTCTGACATTGGCTTCGCAGGCCACTGTTCTTTTTCTGGTCGCCTTTGAGATCTCGCTTGATCCACTGCTCTACATTGTGGTGCGTGTGTTGTACATTGCTAGTCTCTTAATGTAGCTCATTGCTGTGTCTCGTAGCACTCGTTCTTACCGCTAGTGCATCGTTAGCAGTGTGGGTCGTTGCAATCTACTTAAATTTTTTTTCACCCACTTTTATTTCCCTTCTTTCTCTTGTTCATATATGTAGCCAGCATTTGTAAGCCTTGAAGATTTACAGTGAAGTGTTCCACAGATGGTCCGCCATTAAGGGCAGTACAGGTGATGTAATGTAATGTATCCCCGTCTGTAACTCCACAAAGTCATAAAGGCAATGTGGGTGTTACGCAGGAGAGCTTTGTATAGCGCACTCGCAGCCTAAGCGGCTTTCGGTACGCATTCGGTAGCCAACAGACTTCCATCACTGTGGATCTACCACTCACTGTATTAGCAGCTTGATTGTTATGCTTGTTGCACTGCTCTGATGGTTATGAATGTTTCCACGTACATGAGTTCTTTACCACTTTAAATCTTGTTCTAGATCTACCACAGTTTTAACCACGAAGTGCAGTTCTACCAGCGCCACTGGTGGCGATGCGAGGGGCCGTGCAGGAATCGGCCTCCATTTTACGGCTACGTTCGGCGGGCCATGAACAGAGCTCCAAGTCCACGCGACTTTTGGTGGCCGGAGCATCAGCGGACGTGCGGCGGCCACTACATCAAGGTCAAGGAGCCAGAACCGGAAAAGTCTAATCCCAGAAAGTCAGCAGGTACCTTAGCTACCTTAGCTGCAGCACTGTCGGTCGCTTGGCTCCATCGAGTGCTTGTAAAGAGCTCGGCTCTCTGGTGTGCCGGGGGGGGGGACCGATCTGCCTCTATTTAGACACTTGTCTGCTAGTTCCGGTGGCTTTAAAAAAAAATGGTCTTTGTGTAACCACCATGATCTCGTCTGCCGAAGTAGGTGACTGTGCCGAGACTCTCCAAGTAGCTTGAAATCATGCTTCGAGATCATACCTCAGAATTGCAGCATTCTTTCAAAAGAGATGAGCACAGAGGCTGCAGCTGCGATCGATCGTGCCTGGACTGGCTGTTGTGGACTCATGCTGCGTCGTCCCACTATGTAGCCGTGACTGGGTGGCATATGAAACAATCGGGCTGCACATGTTGATGCAGCTTCGCAATGTTAACTGAGAACCCGTCGGGTACTCGGTGGGTGTGTGCAACACATCTATACAGTCGACCGGCCCTACCTTCCAGTACTTGGCTAGGGCTTTTGCAGGTTCAATATATCTGTTGCTTACTCATTTGGTACTCGGCCGGTGTGGAGATAAGTCAGCCTGCCCACCTTTCTGTCCTTCCTACGATTAGAGCACCTATCTTTCTTCGGTTGACTTAAATGTATTTGCATTATAATTGAGCATACTCGGTCAGGCACCGGGTTAATCTAGAATTGCTGGAACCCTGGTCATCCATGGAGCTTATGATGATGACGATGTACGGCAGGAAGCACTCTTGGAAGTATGTACTCGCCTCTCCCTGCAAGTATATTAGCAGACCATCGGGGCCCCTCGAATCCACTGGCAAAACTCTCCTGAGTAACACCCACATAGTCTCTGTGGCTTTGTGGAGTTACAGACGGAGATAAATTACGTCGTCATCTGATACTCAAGTGTCATACTTTTATGCCGCTTGTCGTGACAGCGGCTGCTTTTATTTTAGTTCTGTCCCGAGCAGCATTTTGAGCTAGCATGTCTTGCTACGAGTGAGCACCTCTCCATACACTTGAGTCGGGGCTACGCCCGGAGTGGCATTCAGTGGCCACTGCCGAGAGCCTCTCCAAAGAGGCAAATGCAGCCATTTTTGCATTTATGTCGGCACTGAGAGTCTGGCTGTGTCTGCTTTGCAAGTCCTCCATCGCCCTCTTGTTGTTGCAGCACCTGCTGCAGCCGCTGCCGGTGCAGGCTCTGCTGCTCGGCCCGCCCTCGCAGACATCAGTGCGTATGCGGACAAGACCACTTCGGGCGCTGGCGAGTCTGCTGCTGCTGCTGCAGCCGATCCGCCGTCTAGCAAGAAGTCGCGGCCTTTTCCGCCCGACGGTGATCGCGGCTACTGCGTGGGTGGCAGCGTCTCACCCTCGGGCAGAGGGCCATCGTTTCGCTTCATTCCGGGCGTGGGTCGAGTGCCTGTTCGACTGGCCGGCGGCGGCAGCAGTGCGCCGGCATTGGCTGCTGGTGCCTCGACTGGCGACGACTCCTCGGAAGCCGACGCTGCCGCCGACTTCAAGGGCGCCGGGTGCAAGCGTCCCGGGCAGGCGGCCCTGGGTCTCGTGCGGCGAGCTCCGGCAGGCGAGCGCACACCAGAGGCTGCTCAGCCTGGTCGCCCAAAAGCGCCACCAGTGCGCTCTCCTTCGAAGCCGAGAGCACACAAGAAAGTCGTCGTCTCACCGTGGAAGGCGGGTCCGCCTGGCGCCTCCGGCCCGTTGGATCGTTACATGAAAGCGGCCACCGGCGAGGCCGTCGGCTCACGAGGGGGCGCTGTTCTTCGCGCGAACGCCTCGGACAGACCCGCAGCGGCGGCGACAGAGGGAGCCGGCGATCGTCTGGCAGCTGCGACGGCAGCAGCAGAGCCGGGCCAGCGTTCCAGCGGCTCGGTGGCGATTGACTGCGTCAAGCTTGTGCCGAGGTGCTTGGATGGCAGCGGCGGCGGCGGTGGCACCGTGTCGAACGATGGTGCCGCTCGGCCGATCGCAGGCGCAGGCAAGGCAAGCGAGCCGACTGCCCAGCGGCTACCGTCGACAACGTCGTCATGCCCGTGCCCCGTTTGTGGCATCGGCGTGCCTCTGGAGCTGATGGACGCACACATCGACGACTACTGCATCGGTACACCGGCACGGCAACCTGCCACTGTCGTCGGCTCAATAGTGGCGGCCGCGGCGGGGCCCGTTGCCAATGACGCTGCCGTGTTACGATGCCCAGTTTGCAGTGAGCACATCGATCATTTGTTCATCAATGATCATCTGGACCTGTGCTTGGCTGGGCAGCGCTCCGATGGTACTGCGGCTGGCGATCGGCGCTCAGCTGTTGACTGTCGAGCACTCGGCACGGCGTCACCGAGCCAATCTTTTGCCCACGTCGACCTTACTGGCGAAACAGATGACGAAGTTCGCCAGCTTTGGGAGCACGAGCCTGACGAGATGTTCTGAGAGCGTAGCGTGCTCGTTCACTCGAATGCTGTTCTTTGAGGATGCCATCCAAACCTTTCCATCCATTCGGCCATCTCTTTTCTTTCCGTCCTCTCGATCGGCTGTGGTTTGCTTGGCATTGTCATGCTGCTCAAGTAGTGGGTGCCGCTGCTATACGTGATAGTTCCAGGATTGTATGCATCTAATTCCACAGTAGATCATCGCCTGTGGTGGTGGCTTTAATTTATAAAGCTGTAAGCACTTGACACTGTCCTGCTTCTACTATGGATTGATCTGCTTCTGCTGCCATGCATTACTAAGATCGTACATATGTCATTAGCCTCAGGTCATGCACCAGCACCTTTTCAAAAGGCTATAGTCAGGCCACTACTCGTTGCTCCAACAACATATATATATATATATATATATATATATATATATATATATATATATATATATAATGTACATGTGTGTATGCATACACATACATATGTGTGTGTGTGTGTGTGTGTAGAGAGATCTAGAGATAGATATATAGATAGACAGTGGCAGGAGAACCTTTGGAGATGTCCGCCCTCTGTCAGCGAGCTTTAAAGGATGGCCGACTTCAGGACACGAATTGCGACCTGGGTCGTTAAGTGAGCGCGCTTTACCAGTGAGTAAAGGATCGGTTGCAAAATTTAAGGTTAGCTGATTCAGCAGCCTCATTTACACAGCAGCAGAACAGCTTTGATGGCGATCACCCTTCTGCTTGCATCAGTCAATATATGATTGCCTTCTGCAAGACTCGAACCACGAACTGTATTGTGAAGCACCTTTGCCGATGGCTAACACTCATGGTTCTTAGATCGGCAACCTCTAACCTAAAGAAAGAGAAAGTCTTTGCTTTTTAGTGAAATGCACAAAGTAGCAAGCACTGCTGCTGTCCAGGTAGAAGTATTTTGGAATCCATCTGTCATGGACCTTGATGCTTGAAATTGAAATTGTACTGCAATGCCCTCTCGAGTTTATCAATTTGCTGCCACATTTTTGCTACATTTCTCAACTTATGAATATTGGTCTGCTGCATAGGCTGATAACTCACTGTAGAGGCTGGGCATTGGTGTTTGGCTGCCGTGCCATGAGAAAACTTCATTTTGGTTTATCTTCGGGAAGCCATTGAGCCATTTCGGAAGCTAGTCCTTAAATCATGAAGTAGAGCATACATAATGGGTCGCATTGTTGTCCTGTCTTGGGCATCTTTTTGTCAGAAACCTTACGACTGACCTCAATCCTATACCGTCTCCAATAGTCAATTGACCACGTAACAGTTTGGAGAACAAAATTCGTATGTCCACCAATCAGCCTGGTTTTGAGCAGCATAGGCCTGGCCAAGCTGAACGTTCTCCTCTCCCTCCATCGCCTCCTCTCTAGCTTTACACTCTCCTTTCTCTCTCTTTCTCTCTCCCTCTCTCTTTCTCTCTCTCTCTCTCTCTCTCTCTCTCTCTCTCTCTGTCTTTCTCTGTTTCTCTCTCTCCCTAACTTCTATCTTTATCTCTCCATTTGTCTCTCCCAGCTATCTCTCTCTCCATCTCTATCTCACTCTCATTCTTTCTCTCTCTCTCTCTCTCTCTCTCTCTCTCTCTCTCTCTCTCTCTCTCTCTCCCTCTCTCTCTCTCTCCCTCTCTCTCTCTCTCTCTCTCTCTCTCTCTCTCTCTCTCTCTCTCTCTCCCTCTCTCTCTCTCTCTCTCTCTCTCTCTCTCTCTCTCTCTCTCTCTCTCTCTCTCTCTCTCTCTCTCTCTCTATCTCCCTCTCTCTCTTTTTCTCTTACCTTGCAAGCCCGAGAAGATACAGTAGAATGGGATCTCGTAATCAAACTGTACTCTCAGGGCATGCTCTGCTCGCATACGTCGGGGGGGGGGAATAGACATAGTGGTGCTATTAACAGGAGAAGCAAACGGTCGGAGATTGAGCAGTAGCATCGTTTCTGTAATTAATTTACTAGCTGCCAAATTTACCAACGAGCTAACAGTGCGAGTGCCGGCTTATTGAGCTCTCCCAGACATACGCTCGAATGAAGTGCTATCGACTTCTGCCTGATAATGGCCAAGAGTTAACTACGTTGTCGAAGTTATGGCTGGTTGCTGCCGTGCTGCTTTGCAGTGGCTACCTCAAGAGCTCTTCGGGGTAGCTGCCAGATAGACATATGTATGTGTACATCGCTGGCCAGCGGTGTAAGTCAGTAGGGCCAGTGGGGTAAGTCTGCAGCTGCATCTGAGCGAAGGAGTTCGTGCTCTCGTAGACGAAATGCCTTGAGCCTGGGTGAAATTCAAGCAGCTAAACCTAGTACTCATTATTCGTTGGACTGACAGCACTAATTTTGACTGCTCCTCAACTGCCTCAGAAGCACCAACAATTGGAAGTCCTACACGAATGCACAGCAATCGTTGCAGGTCAGATATGATGGGTCCGGAGTTGAGCATTCATGACGCACTTAACAATTGAGTGTGTTGTTACTCACGTGCTAATGCTCTATGCACGACCAGTCAGACTACCTAGTCAATCAGTCGTGGCTTCTGCTTTCCGGCATATATGAATTGCCTAGATAGATACAACTCTCAGAGGTGCTGTGCAAGTTTCTTATTGTTATTTCTATTATTATTAACTGCTAGTTTTGTGGCAGGTATGGCAGTCACGAGGCTAGCGTGGCTAACTTGTTTTAAGTAGTGGCCAAGGGAATATAACCAGTTGCTGTTCTTCTCCATGTACGTATCTGGACTTTACCTATCCCTTGGGCCAGTCTTTGCCAGGCCAACCACAAAAACTTTGCATCCGTGGTCAGGACTATGATAGCTGAAATCTCTGGTTTTGCTGTTGGGCACGGTGTGGACGTCAGGTTCTGACACACATCGCGCATTGTGCCGATAACCGAATTAGCAAAGGTTAGGCAGACATACCGCTATTGAGTAGTATCCAAAGAAGTGCAACACGACAGGTGCCTTAAAACGACATTTTAGTTTACAATATTGCACAGCAAGAGAATAGTGGAAAGTCATTTGCGATTGACATGGCATCATGAGGTTGCTAGATAATTTATTAAGACAAACACAAAAGTATGTCACGAAAGGGTCTGTTAAAACGTATAGACGTACTCTCTCTCTCTCTCTCTCTCTCTCTCTCTCTCTCTCTCTCTCTCTCTCTCTCTCTCTCTCTCTCTCTCTCTCTCTCTCTCTCCCCCCCCCCTCTCTCTCCCCCCTCTCTCTTTCTCTCTCTCTTTCTCTCTCTCTCTCCCTCTCTCTCCCTCCCTCTCTCTCTCTCTCTCTCTCTCTCTCTCTCTCTCTCTCTCTCTCTCTCTCTCTCTCTCTCTCTCTCTCTCTCTCTCTCTCTCCCTCTCTCTCTCTCTCTCTCTCTCTCTACTACACCAGTGTCAAGGTGTTGCTGAGTGCTTTGAAGTATGGCGACTATGGCTGGGAGATCATTCGATTCTTCAAAATAGCATCATTCCTCGAGGGCCTCAAAGGTTCCCTCTAGTTTCACGTAATTTCCTTGTTTTCTTCGCCTCTGGGCCTCTGAGCTGAGACGCTTATGCATGCTGCTGACACTGCTGCATGCTGCCACTAACCACACATGTGTATGCTGACCCGGTGCATGTCACCCCGAACCACGTTATTCTTGTTGTTTATTGAGCATGCTACCACAAACCATTCGATCGTGCTTCCTTTGCAGCAAATGTAAAGCGCCTAGAAAGAGATTGAGTTCTCTTTAAATGCATTATTATTATTATTATTATTATTATCACAGAAGAGACTGGTCACAGCCGACCGAGTTCTCGGTCGAGAACAACATGCAATGGGAGCTGCTGGTAGACCTTCGGAAGTGGCTGATGCCACCACTGCAATCAACTTATGCCTCATCAAGCAGTTTGTCAGCGCTCTATACAGTGAGTTTTGTTCAATGATAAGGCATAAAACTAGGAACAGCAAATCTCTCATTAAGAGCTGTGCCAAAATAAGAAAATTGAATGCAAAATGTTTCTCTGAACCCATATTATTGATGCTCATCAAGTCAAACTCAAGGAGAAGATTGGAGCTTACTACGAGGAGCAATGCGAATGTTTTCATCAGGATTTACTAGACCCGGAGTCCTAATCAATGAAAGCATAACAAGAACATGATGAGGTCAATGAATGTGGGCTTCTTTGGGGAAGCGATTTGCAGTACAAAACATCTACTCATTGCTGAACCCTTTTGAGCTGTCAATTTTGTGTGACTTTACAATGAATACATGTTAATTTTGATTCGTTTGCTGTTCTTTCCAGATAAATGTGAATGAAGACACGCGAATTTGTACAGTCCATTCTCTCGTCAGCAATTGGCTAATTTCAAGTTAATCAATGTGCAGGTAACAAAAGCCAAGTTTGCAGGGGAACGAAGGCCATTTGATATACCCTGAGGGGTAAACAATTAGGAAATAATGCTATCCAGAGAAGAAAACTTTGTTGCATAGTGTTATCGCTTAATTAACTAGACTTCAAAGACCAGCACCTAAGAAAAGCTTACTAAATCCTGAACCTATACATACAAGAGTGAGTTCAATTTACCATACATTTGCATACCCTTTTTTCGATAATCCAAGCACCGGCAAGGTTGTCACACTGAGCGCCCCACGGACAGCTGGTACGCAGTCGTTCAATGGCAGCCACTGGTGTCAAAAACTAGCCTGTCCATTATAAAGGAGCCGTCCATTACAAAGGTCAGAGGGTGGCACACCGCACGAAGAGAACTTCGACGACTTCCGCACCGCGACGCCACAACCAATGGCCCAGCAGCAGCAGCAGCAGCAAATGTCTCGACACGACTTGTCTGGCTCCGGCTACAGATGGGGCGGGGCACACGAACGACAAAGGTACCCGCGCGTCTCGTGTAGATCTGACTAGGGGGTGATCTGACTCGGCGCGTTTCGACAGAGAGCATTCCGCGGAGGCGGACTTTCTCAGCGGAGGCACGCCGTGCTCGGTGCGACCGCGCTCAAAGCTCAGCTCCGCCCTAGGAGCAAACAGGCAGCACTCCCAGGCAGCGCCCTGGCAGGCTGGCCACACTGCACGGCGCAAGAGCGGCTTCTGGAAGCTTCGGGACGGAAAACACGACACGAGCGCCCGATGCGAGAGCGTCCAAAACTCGCGTGGCCCGGCGATCAGCAGCCGCCGGCAGGCGCCCGAGACGACCGGCGACGTGCGGCGCCTGCCGCTGACGGGTTCAGCTGACGTCGTAAAAGTCACCCACTCGCTTGGCGACGACGACGGCACGCAGCTGCGGGCTCGTCAGATGCCGATGAAGCATGCGCACAGTGGCGCCAGCGCTGTCGCCCCAGAATGCGAGCACCTGACTCATTGGACAGGGAAGCCTCAGCCGACGCCAGCTGTCCACCGTGGCCGCGCCGATGCCAACGCGCTCGGCCAGTGCCCTCCAGTCGGCTCCTGAAATAGCAGAGCAGTTGGTAGTGACCATGTAGAGTACGGGGGGGGGGGCGCTCCTACTTCCAGGCGCCGGCGGCTGCAGGCGCGCTCTGCACGGGTCGAGCAGAGGCGGGGCCAGGCTGCCGAGGCATCGTCGTCTGCTGCTGCTGCCGGTCCTACACCTCCCCCCACTGGGCCCCCTCGCGTGCCACTGCCCACTCTGTCCGCTGAGGCGCAAGAGAAGAACGCACAGGCACCGACCGACAGGACAGCGAACGTAGCATGATTGCGGAATATACAGCTCAATTATGTACAGTAAAACTAATTCAACCGAAATCAGAAATGAAAAAACTGGTTGCGCACAAGCAGAGCTGAAATCGCATTTACAATTTCCGTGATCCATGCAGTATTGGTCGAGCACTTGCACTTTGCACTTGGCACAAAGCTGCGCACTGTAAATGATGCTCTTTACAAGTCACACGAGTGATGACCTCAGCAAGCTGCAAGCATCTACCTCGACGTACAAAGGTTCAACAAGTACGGACGCAAGGTCGCATACGATGCAGATATCGGTAAATTTGTTCGTTTTAGATATGCTGCCTCCGGTTTACTTTTGGGTCAGACATGATTTGCAAAATCATTTTGTTTAATGGTTTCCTTTAACAAGAAAATCATCAAAACTCTGCTGCTGCAGCTGCTGCTGCTGCTGCTGCTGCAGCTGCTGCTGCTGCTGCTGCAGCTGCTGCTGCTGCTGCTGCAGCTGCTGCTGCTGCTGCAAAGTGACAGCGCCGCCGCAGAAGTGACAGTGACGGCAATGCTGCGGCTCGTACCGGAAGCTCGCTCCAAGCTCAGCTCGTGCATCACGAAGCTCCTCAAGTCTGGATTCATGGCTTTGATGTGGGTGTTGCCGGGCAGCTTGAAGAGAGGCTGAAAGCAGATCGACTCGCCAACTGACAAGGGAGCGCTGCCGAGCGGCAGCACTCGAGCAGCCGAACGACCAAAATGCCACAGTGCAACAGCTGGTCGCTGCACTGCAGCGTCAGTAAACTACCTGCTGCTGTCTGCTGCTGCTGCCGCTGCCGCTGCTGCCAGCTGCTGCCGCTGTCTGCTGCTGCTGCTGCCACTCACCTTGCTCAAGGCGTAGGGAGGTGCCAGCGCTTCGGCTGCCAGCAGTGAGGCGAGCCGTTGCTCATGGTCGGCGGCGATAGGCTCCAGCAAGAACAGCGGCACGTGGCGAGGGTCCTCCAGCAGCGGGTGCTCTGCAACAAGCAGCAGCCGCTGCTGACGAGCGGCTGCAGCGGCTGCAGCCGCTGAGGAGGCTGCGGCAGGGTTGGGTGGGAGAGGAGTCGAAGCAGAGTGGTTCTCCCGGTGCAGCGACGCACGCAAGCAGAGGTGCACCGGCATGCTGGATGCATCTGCATGCATCCAGCACTTCTCTCCGAGCATGCGTGGGCATGCCCGGCCATGACCCGACGGTCGATCACGTCAGTTCACTCCCAGGCGAGTGGCTCATCACGGCCTGCGCCGCCACTAGCTACCAACTCGGCAAACAGCCGCACCTTCGCTGCCGACTCCCTTTCAATGGCACGCAGCGCGGCGGGGAGGTGCGCTCGCGTCGGCTACGGTCAGCACTCGGCGGCTGCCGGTGCTGGCCGGAGTGCAGAGGCAAAAGGAAATGTGCGCTCCAAGGGCAAGGACGAAGCAAATCAGCTCTACATCCCGTGTAGCCGAACCGAGCAGGCAACTTGACGCCGAGCGAGCGGCAGCATCGCAGCACGCCATCGCTCTCTCGAGAAAGAGATACTAAAGTCAGTCCAAGCTGCGGCATCTAGGCCGTACGCGCCGAAGCACGTCTCTGCCGAGCACACCTTTTTAGCAGCAGAAGCAGTACTGCAAGCAGGAAGGGGCGGGGCGCCACGCCACAGGCGCTGCCGCCCTGGGCCCCCCAGGTGTCGCCGCCCGACCCCTCCCGCGCCCTGGCACGTTCCGCACCCCAGGTGACGTCACCTACCCATGGCCAGGTTCTGCTGAAGGCCGCTCAGCTTCTCGCGCACGTCTGCCAGCGAGGCGCTGTCGTCGACGAGGCTTCTGTCGACGACGTCGGAGCAGTACGAGTCGCGTGCCGCCAGCCTGGCCAGCTGCCAGCTCTGCTCTGTGAGCCGCGTCTCCAGCTCCTCGACGCGCGGCTCCAGCGCCGAGCGCTTGCTCAGCGTTGCCGCCCGCTCTGCGGCCAGCCGTTCCACGAGCCGCACGACCAGCTCCGGGTCGGCGGCCAGCGCTCGAGTCACGACAGGATCGCAGTCGCCCCCGGTGCTGTCGCCAGCGCCTGCCGATCGTCCGGAAGCCGAGCCAGCTTCAGCTCTGGCGGTGGCCATGGAGGACGGTGAGCGGCTGGCCGCTGGGGCAGCGGCGGCAGCAGCAGCAGCAGCGGATGCAACGGAGGCGGAGGCAGCAGCAGGAGCAGCAGCGGCGGCGGTGGCAGAGGCGGTGCCACTGCTCGCATCCCCGTCGGCGCCGGCCAGCGCGAGCACGCCCAGTGCGACGCGGGCGTAGCGTTCTTTCAGAGCGCGGTTCTCGGTCATCAGAGCGCCGACCGTGTCCTTCAGGAGCTCGATCTCGCTCGCGAGCCGCGCCGCCTCGTCCTCGCGCGCCTTCAGGGCGTCCTTGAGCACCTGGGTCGCGTCCTTCTTCTTTGCCGCGGCCGTGGTCGGCCGTCGGCCGCTGCCACCACTGCGTGCCGGAGCTATCTTGTACTTCGAAGCCGGAGCCGCCGGCGACGACATCCCCCTCTGCTATCAGCCGTCTGACCTTAGTGTCACTTTGAGGTCCCTCCGCAAGATACGTACCAGTGGCTACACGAAATCCACCTGCTTGTGCAGCCTTTAAGAAGGCGAAAGAATGATGGTAGCGGTGGTACTACGAAAAGATGTGGAATATCGCCATAGGGAATTGAACCTACGACCTCCGAAACTGTTGGCATGACACAATTAAACTCATCCCTCCCAACAGCAGGTCACGGTGAGCCGGTAAATGCATGCAGCACATGACAAGAGACTAAATATAAGCGGAAGCGAGAGTGGCTTTTAAACATTTGAAAACAGCTTGTGGCTGAAAGCACGATCTGTTGGCTCGACAAAAACTGCAGCCGACCGTGCTTTGATGTGTGCTGGAGAGGCTGACACTTTGAGTAGTACATGAAAATCAAATTTCTTGCATGCTCAGCACGTAAGCACTTCAACATGTCTGGACAGCTTCAAGGGACTATACATTTCAAAATGCCCCAAGAGATTCAAAGGACTTCAATCTTCTTGACATAGACCTGATTACCGATGTAGCATGCTACTATTGGTACAATCAAACTAAGATTGGGGCAATGATCCTCAAAAGGTCTACAAGAGATGTGGCAGCCCATCACTGCTGCCGGACTATGCACTAATAGTTAGTATTCATTAACCAAAGTCACTTAGGCATAACGAATAAGCATCAAAACGCATCAAACGAATGCGAACGCTTGAAATGCGAACGCATCAAAATGACCTGGGTTTGCTCTAGCACGGTCATTTAGTTATGTGACGATCACTAGTACCCTGCTGCAGACTACTAGCCACATGCTCCCTGGGCTCGGATTAAGTCGCCTGGGATCGAACTTGGATGTTGCACCTAATGCTCGGCGATCCGAAGCTTTGCCACCGCCACGGCACAGTACATACAGTACGTCATGCCCAGGCAGACCAGTAGTGTGCCGCACGAAATGAAAAGAACCAAGTTTATCCGAAACATGGCAGCTCTTTATGCTGCTCTCACAATGTCAGACCAGCTAGCGCCCTTAAGAAAACAAACGTTGGTCACGCACATCAAACGGTTAATAGTAACAAAGCAAAGCATAACATCCAGTCCTCTGAATAAACAAGCAACAGTTAACGTTGCTCTGCCGGTGCCACACGTTTCAGAGTGCCTCGTGCTTGCGATGAAAGAAACGCAGCGCCGGTTTCTTGGAAACGGGTGGAATACCGAGCGTATAGAATACCTCAGCCAGAAAAATGCAGCACGGCGTTTTAGGGTGAAGTGAGGCGCACTGCTCCGTCTCTTGGCCTCTCACTGACGCAGGGTTTACCACCATCTACCACGTGGCACTTCGTGGTAAAGTCTATTCTAGGACACACATGTGTGAATTAAAGATCGTTAGAAAAGGCGCAGGTGTTCGAACAAGCCAAGCTCAAAGTGGAGCACTTTGAGTAACCAAATCTCGCTTCGACGAGTAGCGGTCATTAGGAGAGTGAGAGGGAACTACCGACTAATTAAGGATGGCGATCCTTCTGACGTCAGATCCTTCTGATGTCTTTCAATCCCAGTCAAATTGCGTCTCGTTCAAGCCTTGGCAGGGCGCGAGTTCTACGAGCCAATACGTAAGAAAAAGGGCCACCGCTGCACTCTGCAGCGATGAGCTTGGATGAACAGAGTGCTACGGGCGAGGGAAGGCGAGAGACGGAGAGACGGAGCCAGGACGGCGCACGGGCTGAGGCGAGTGAGTGGGGAAATTGAGCTCGCTGGATTAATGGCGAGCTCGCAAGAATCGACTGGCGAACAAGCTGCAACTAGGCATCGACGACGGGTAGCGAGCGTGGGCAGGGATCCGTCGTCTTCTGGGGCGCAGCGTATGGATTACAAGCATCTAGTATATTTTAAAAACTGCTCCCACTTCAGACACTAACCTATAATATGTGAACACCTTATAGGTACTAATAATGGGAGATTCGATAGAAAAGCTGGCTCGAACACGGACGTAAAGAGCGGAGACATATCATCTTCCGCGGCGCCATCAGAGTCGCTGACAAGATATACAGTTTAAAGTGCATCACCGCAGTTCAACGTCACGATGAAATATAACAAACTGTGAATCCTTACCACGCAATTAAAATACTGATGATTTTGTTTCTGCCTTATAAAGCTCCCAGCCGGTATGGCTTGGCTTGGTTACATAGCGGCAAGCCTCCGTACGAAATCGTCGCCCCGCCGCGCACTATTCCAAATGGAGACGCCATATGTCGGTCGCTAAGCAGACAGTAGCAACCCACGTGCAGACGGTGTGAGAAAAGGATTATCGCAATAGGTTTTACTCTCTTCAAATTTAATATTGTAATATTTACTAATAAAAGTTGTTTCAAGTACGTTTAGCTTGAAAAATACTTGACATGTGGGTCGCAGCCGGGCTATATCCAGGGGAGACAACATCGGCTGGGTAGAGCTGGCGGTTCCCGCAGGATGGGTTCTCGTTTTTTGCAGCAGCTGCAACAGCCACCAGGCCGCACGGAGTTACCAGGTTGACTAGTAGACTGGTGTACGTTCTTGGACCTATGAAGGAGTGTCTCTGAGCTATTTAAAGGCAGCTCGCTTGATAAGACCCTAACAGCTTCCGACTCGAGGAGATGAACAAATTTACATCTGCAAATTCGGTATCTAAATTTTTTTCTTGGCGTCTGGTTTAACGAGGAAATGCTATGTTTGGCGTGTGATCATCATCGCGCCCGGTTCACCATTAGCTAATCACACAGGCAATTACGGTGTGCCACTTCAAATGCCCGTACGTATGGTTACTTGGTGACTGAAATCGTTGATTCTATGAGCATGGAAACGCCGAGCTGGTTTGGTCTAACGGTTAAGGTGCTCGCCCCGAACAAGATCAGACTGAGGTCGTGGGCTCGAGCCCCGTGGCATATGTGAAGCGCCTGAATAGAGATTAAGTTCTCTTGGGGCGCTATGTAAATGAATTGTATATATAATTATATATATTATTGTTATATATTATATTATACATTATTATATATAATTGTACATGGAACCACTGGCTACTAGAAAGACAATATAAATTCTAGAATTCCGGATACTAATAATCAGATCGAATCAACGAAGTCGATAGTAAATGTCAGCTGATTCTCAGCCTCATCTCTTTCTGTAAAGTAAAGACCGAAAAAAGTCACGGTGGTTTTAATCCCACTTGAAGTGCGAAAAACATAATTGCCCGCTGCTAGAATTGAACCCGTGGTCGTGGTTGAGAGCACATTGCCGCGCGGCTAAGACCCAGCCGCGAGTATACTAAGCGCCTCTACTATCCATCTAATCTTCTGAAGTGAAGCATTCGGACCCCGGACCTCTGCATGTCTGCGTCTCATCTTGTTAAAATCTCCGATAGCACAGCAGTCCAGTCTGCTCCTTGTCGCCTCTCTTTCTCTCCGCACGAGCGTGCTCTCTCTCTCTCTCTCTCTCTCTCTCTCTCTCTCTCTCTCTCTCCCTCACCATCTTCCTCTCTCTCTCTCTCTCTCTCTCTCTCTCTCTCTCTCTCTCTCTCTCTCTCTCTCTCTCTCTCTCTCTCTCTCTCTCTCTCTCTCTCTCTCTCTCTCTCTCTCTCTCTCTCTCTCTCTCTCTCTCTCTCTCGCCCTCCCTCTCTCTCGCCCTCTCTCTCTCCCTTTCTCTCCCTCTTCCTCTCTCTCTCTTCCTCTGTCTCTCGCTCTCGCTCTCTCTCCATGTAATAATAATAATAATAATAATAATGTACTTGATAAAGCGCATACAGAGAACTTAATCTCTTTCTAGGCGCTTTACATTTGCTGCAAAGGGAAATGCAATTGAATGGTAAGTAAAATCATGCTTGAAAAACAAACAAAATGAATAACATGGTTAGTGGCAGCATGCACAGTGTCAGCACGCATAAGCACATCAAGGACGAATCACAGGGACCCACTAAATGCTGTCCTAAATAGGTGTGTTTTTAGGTTCCTTTTAAATGTGGTCAGGTCAGGGGATGTTCTGACGCAAGTCGGGAGGGAGTTCCAGGCTTTGGGAGCATACAAACTAAATGCATGGTCTCCAAAGGATTTGAGGTTTGTACGAGGTATTTATAGACTGTTGAATTCCGAAAAGCGGGTGGCACGAAGCTTGGCCTGATGGGGGAGTATGTCGGAGAGATAGGCTGGAGCCATAGAATGAAGGGACCTAAAAGTGAGCGACAAAAATATATGTAATGTAATGACGCAATGTATCTCTGTCTGTAACTCCACAAAGCCATAAATACTATGTGGTATTATGCAGGAGAGTTTTGTGTAGCCCACTTACAGCCTATGTGGCTTTCAGTACGCATTCGGTAGCCAACAGACTTCGTCTCACGAAACTAGGAGAAAATGGGAAGCATAGCAGAATCAGGAGAGCAGTTGAGGTAGCGAGTGACGTGGAAGTAGTAGCTCAGGACCGCTGGAACTCTCTCCCTCTCTTTCTCTCGCTCTATCTCTCTCACTCTATCTCTCTCTCCCTTTCTCCCCCTCTCTCCCTCTCTCCCTCTCTCCCTCTCTCCCTCTCTCCCTCTCTCCCTCGATCTCTCTCCCTTTCTCTCCCTCGCTCTCTCTCTCTCCCTCTCTCCCTCGATCTCTCCCCCTCTCTCCCTCGCTCTTTCTCTCTCTCCCACCCTCTCTCTCCCACACGCTCTCTCTCTCTCTCTCTCTCTCTCTCTCTCTCTCTCTCTCTCTCCCCTTTCTCTCCCTCTCTCTCTCTCTCTCTCTCTCTCTCTCTCTTTCTTTCTCTCTCCCTTTCTCTCCCCCTCTCTCTCTCTCTCTCTCTCTCTCTCCCTCTCTCCCTCGATCTCTCCCCCTCTCTCCCTCGCTCTTTCTCTCTCTCCCACCCTCTCTCTCCCACGCTCTCTCTCCCTCTCTCTCTCTCTCTCTCTCTCTCTCTCTCTCTCTCTCTCTCTCTCTCTTTCTCTCTCTCTCCCACCCTCCCTCTCCCTCTCTCTCTTTCTTTCTCTCTCCCTTTCTCTCCCCCTCTCTCTCTCTCTCTCTCCCTCTCTCCCTCGATCTCTCCCCCTCTCTCCCTCGCTCTTTCTCTCTCTCCCACCCTCTCTCTCCCACGCTCTCTCTCCCTCTCTCTCTCTCTCTCTCTCTTTCTCTCTCTCTCCCACCCTCCCTCTCCCTCTCTCTCTCTCTCTCTCTCTCTCTCTCTCTCTCTCTCTCTCTCTCTCTCTCTCTCTCGGCCACTGCTCGCACAACTCGCCGCGCTGGTACTGTGACGGCGGTCACCCCTCCCCGTCCGCTGCTGAAGCATGAGACCGCACGGAAGCATGCTGGGCGCGGAATGCTACCAAAGCATCATGCAAAGCGACGATCCGAAGGCGATGAGCGATAATCAAAGTGCGACGAGGAATGAGAGCGAGAGGGAGAGAGCGAGAGGGAGAGAGCGAGAGGGAGAGAGCGAGAGGGAGAGAGCGAGAGGGAAAGCAAGCGAGAGCTCGCGGCCGGTAAACTGCCGGATCCAGCCATGAGGAGATGCTATGTTAAATAAGTGCTACACGTTACGAAATGCCACCCCGAGCCGGACGAGCGACACGGAGGCGAGCGAGGAGCGGCCGCCTTCCTCGTGACTCACTTTGTTGACACGTGACACACTCTCACTCAGCCGAAAACTGCGCCCTCGCTTGTTCGCAGCCGGATCCAGCGCTGACGCCTATGACGCACGTCGATCGAAGGTCGGCGGCTAAAAACGGCGGCGAAGTGCTCGCTCGTCATGCGCACGCGCGCGCGCAGCGACAGGCGGCGGCCGCGGCGGTGGCGGATGAAGCTGAGTGCAGAGTGCGCTCGAACTCGTGTCTGTTTCTTGCTACTGAAAACGAGCCCCGTTCGCTTTCCGGCTTTTTGCCGGATTGGTTTTACGCGCGAGAGCGACGACCCGGGCGGTGGCGTCGGCATTTTACTTTCAGAGCGCGCCAGCCGCTCTGTCGCTTCCGAGGCTGCGGCAGAGGCTACTCAGAGCCGCCACTGCCGCCGCCGAGCTCGGCGATCACTAATTAGATCTGCATTGATCACGAGCGCCGAGCCTAGCGCGAGCCTAACGCGCTTAGTCTGGTAGCCACCGCCGACTCGGAATTTTGAGCCGTCCTCGGCGCTCTGCCAAGCGCTGCCCGAACGCCATTGTGGGCTTTGTCGAATTATCGCGTCGGATTTCCTTCGCGGGCGCGCGCTCGGATGGAGTTCGCTGGGACGAGCGGCCGGCGCGATGCGGTAGGATATCGGATCGAGTTCGCCAAGAGGGCAGGCGGTGCCTCGGCTCAAAGGTCGCTTGCCGAAAAGTGGATCCGTGGACGTCACGCCTTTTTTCGAGGCTAAAGCTTCCACAAACGACCGCGTCGGCTCGCGCCAGAACCGCGAAGCTGCAAGAACTGTAAAGCCAGCCCAATGAGCTGCACTATGTATTTTCCCGCTTAGAAAATTCTTGCCAGTCTTGGGCCGAAGGCTGCTAAATTGTCAAGCTCCGTAAGGGGTAATACTACGGCGGCGTACGTGGCTCGAAACTAGTACGATCGCGTTGCTACAATTCTTTGGAGACCAATGACTAGTGTTCCGTGCGAAGTGGGGTACTGGGCAGCGAGTACTGGGAGCGGTGAAAATACGGCGGGACAGTCGGGCCGGCCGGCCGGCCGGCGCCTCGAGCTAACCATTAGGTCGGAAAACCATCCCCATCCTAAGTCGCAGGCGTCAAAGGATCGGCTTGCTTCGGCAAAAGACCATACTTACAGTGTGCAAGTATTGCCTGGGAAGCGAGTCGGCGATGGCGCCGTCAGAAGCAGCCGATTGGAAGACGCCGCTTAGATGTCGCTTGTAGATCAGGGAAATTCACCTCCGCTCGCGAAGAGTGTGTCGATTCATTTGCAGCGAGCTGCAGCTCCGATTCACTCGACTGGACTGCTGGGTAGAGTTGTCAACTGGCGAGAAGAAAGCGAATTCGTGCTCTTTTGTAACAGCAAACGCAGCTTCACTAGCGTCGGCATACCAACGAAGACTACTCATCCAAGTTACTGCAGCCCGAGTGTGGTCGAATTCGGGAGAAATTTTGTCTCGGTTTGGGGCTGCATCAGCAGATACAACGTAGGAGACTTGCACCGCAGCATAACGCAAGATGTCTATTTGAACTCTCAGAATTTAGGACTCTCACGTGCGATATTGAAACGGCAACGTGCTAGATCGGACGGATTATGACTTCAGCATAAAGTACCGGCAGTTCATGAAAAATAAGGGCTAACATCCGGCTGTGCGATAGTCTGCGGTTAGGTGGCGTAAAAGCCGAAGTCGTGTCATAGTCAGACTGCTACATTCCAGACTTTAAGCTATATGAGCCGTGATGGAACACTAGGTAAGGCGGTTGCTTTCACGACCTCGGGACCGAGGTCGTGAGTTCGATTCCTGCGATGGGCGATCTTTTATCGCCACTGCAAGCGATGGTGATAGCCGTCAAGGCTCTTCTGTAGCTATACAAAAGAGACTGTTCCATCAGCTAGGATTTATTTGCTTTATTTAGGCTGCGTAGATTGAGCTCTAGCCGTTGCGTCCGAAGCGGGAGTTGTGCCCCCAAGGAGCAGTTCAGCAGTGCATTGGTACTCGGGGCGCTGCATGTGAGCTGTAGTACGCCACGGTTGGTTCCGGAAGCCAGTAACCCTCCGCAGCTATAGAAAATAGTGCTCTACGTAAAGGATACGGACGTGTGTGAAAAAATCGCATCGTGAAACTCGATTACGTTCGCTGACATGAAAGCAATTCAAAATACAGTGCAGCCAAAGTTGAGTATCTCTGTAGAAAATTATCCGAGTTTTTCTTTAATGTCTCACGGCAGTTGACGGAGTGGCCGAGTCAGACTCCGGACCTTAATCCAATCGAGCAATTGCATAATAAGGATCTATGTATGGCAGCTCGGAGTCCGCATCACTTCTTCTTGTGCAATTATTTCCACTTTCAACGAGTTTGGAGTTATGGTGTTACGGCGAATTTTTGTCATGGTGAATTTTTGCGAGCATTTGATAAGCTCCATTCCTGCGTTGTACGACAGGCCGCTGCAAATAATGATGGAGCCATATCGTAATAGCTCAGTAAATTAAGTGCGATGCGTTTCTTTTTCTCAAAAAACCAGCGAGCATAATTTCGGTAAGAGCAACATTCGACGTGTAATCTAAAAACATGTGAGTTAGCAGCTGTCGTCGGCTCCGGACATCTAAATTATTTGACATTTGAGATTACATGTGTAAGGCAGATGCTTCTGCAAAATAATAAACATCGTTCCGGACAGCGAGAAACTGCAGCTTTAGTTCAGGCAATTAGCGATCCTTGACATTTAAAGTGAGCAAAATAGCCTACATGTTTCTCTTAGAATTTGCTCCTTCCGTGCTAATCGTCATGTGTGCCCTAATGTGTGTTGACTCGTGCATGATGTTGCTACACAATTGATCTGCATCCTTTCCGGCAAATGCAAAGTGCCTAGAAAGAGATTTAGTTCTCTTTGGGTGCTGTACATATATTTTAGTAATAATAATAATATATAATACATTTGATATAGCGCCCTCAGAGAACTCGATCTCTTTCCGGGCACTTTACATGCTTTACATACTTTGCTGCAAGGGAACCGCGAGTGGTAGTATGCTCAATGATAACACGCATAACACGGTAGAGGTGACGTACATTACAGGGTCAGCATGTAAATATGGTTTGTGGCAGCATTCGCACAGTCAGCACGCATTAGCACGTAAAGGTCGAATCCCAGGGACCCACTAAAGGCTGGGATTAGTATTATTATTATTAAATATGAATGATGATTGGTGCGCCTTCCCGCTGGGCTAGCATAGATGATCCGGTCGCCACCGTGCACCAGTTTGCTCTGTTCTAGCAGAGTCCACACAGCGAGCATAACACGGGCATGCGGCTCTTATTTGACTGCTTTTCAACGCCGAAACGAAATGAGTCAAATACAAGAAGACGTCATGCGCACAGCAAACCGCGCTCGCGCGCTGCTCGGCTACTCGACAAGAGCGCAGCGCCTGAGCGACGAGGCGGCGACGTTTCAGAGCCTCGTCGCTGTCATGTCGTCGATGTCGTCTTGTCCTCGCGCGATGTCAACGACGACGAGCGCTGCGGCTGCGCTGACTTTCGCGAAACGTCGCTAGCAGCAGCAGCGAGCTGCAGCAGCAGCCCAAAGCGTGCGCACAAACGCGTGCGCCTGAAACGCTGCTGCTGCTGCTGCGAATGAAATGCAGCCGCGAGAAGACTGGCTTTTTCAAAACGTTTAGGCGTCAAAAGACGGTAAGCTCCCAGTCAAGATCCCGTTCTCGATGCGCAAGCGAGCGCGGGGGGGGGGGAAGCGCCCCCCTCGCAGCCGGCAGCCCTGGCGTCACGTTCTCCGGGCGCGGGACCGCCGTTGTGAAGATGGGGCGTAAAAAGGCCAAGGTCGAGCTCGAGTCGGCAGGAGCGTACCGGAAGAGTAGTTTGGGGATTTCGGAGGGGGGGGTTGAGGCGACGGCTACGACGTGCGGACCTTGGGCGGCGGGAGCAGCCAATTAGCAGGAGAGGCAGGAGGCAAGCTTTTCGGAGTGCACCCGATCGTTCGCCCGGCGGCCCAAACCCGCCACGGCCGCCACGGCCGCCACGGCCGCCACAGCTTCGGCCCGCCCCCATCTCGGCCCATCGGGCGCCGCATGTGAAGCCGCAAGCGGCCGCTTAGACGGAGCTTTTGCCTCGAGCTCCGCCTGCGAGAACCGGCGATGCGCAGTCGGTCATTTTCGGAGTCGCTCTCACGGTCGACGCGAAGCGAGTAGCGCTGCGCCTCGACAACGAAAAGCAGTAAATTAATCAAGTAAATCTATTTAATCTAGCAGTTAACGAGAGTTATATTGATAATAATAATGGTTAATTGATTTAATAGTTAACAATGTTAATTGTCAGGCAATTGTTTATAAATAATAATATTTCTTGATTATACGTAATAATATTAAGTCAAGTAAATTAATTCAGTAAACCTGGAGAATTCATCTAAATCTAGTAAGCTAATATGTTGTGACTTCCTGTACTATCGTGACAGCTTCAACCTCTTGTATCTGTATGGCAAAAGGGCAGCGTGCTAAATCAGCCAGAATATGACGGTACCCTAGACCATTTGTACTTCTTGAGCTATTACTATTGGTAACAGGCCACATTGTAATTTATTGCTCCGACCTTATAAAAAACCATCTAAAGTGATTGTTAGTGGAACTGGACTTCGTGCTTCGAATTAGTCAGGTTTGGTCTCTCTTCGGCAGTGGAAGATACAGCTCTAAATGCATGAGGATACGAGCTTCTGTGTGCTGAAGGTTGCGTAATGTAATATAACGTATCTCCATGAGTAACTCCACGAGACCACAAAGACTATGTGGGGTTGCGCAGGAGAATTTTCTATAGCGCACTCGAAGCCTAAGCGTCTTTAGCACGCATTCGGAAGCCGACAGATTTGATCTCACGGAGCGAGGAGAAAGTGAAAAGTATTGCTAGAGTCAGGAGAGCAGTAGAGGTATTGAGTAGCAAGGTAGTAGCAGCTCAGAACTGCTGGAAAGGATGCGCCATAGTCGTCAGCAGGAGAGTAGACGCGTTTCGTTAGAATTGTGGAAGCGAGTTCCACAGTCTCGGACTTTCAGAGTAAAAGCTTCCGTCGCTAATGGTCTCTAAGCGGAGGAATGGAACAGCTAGTTTATTGTCCACACAGGAAACTGAGAGCACGAGCAAGTTTAAACTGGTGCAGCAGTTGAGCCTCGGTATGGAGCAGCCAAGCCTCGGTATGGAGCAGCCAAGCCTTGGGTGGTCCTTGCCGGTCAGCGTAAGAACTTTACTTGCATCCGTCGATCGACCGGAAGCCATCGCAGCTCCTCCAGCAAAGTAGACACGCGGCTGAATCTCTGGGACTTCCTTACCTAGCCTTGCAGAGCCATATTCATAACCAGCTTCAGTGGCCTAGTGGGTTTTTATCCGAGCGGTATATGGTTGACGTGTTGAACCAAAATGAAGTTCTCCAGACAGTCAAGAAATAAGCGGACCCGACTGCTGCTAAGGTTTTCAGCGCGTGTTTTAAAGTCTCCTTCAATCAATAGCGACCTGTCACACGCGAATATTTCAGTAAGGAACTCCGAAAACTCCTCTGTACACAAGTAATGACCGCCAGATGAAGGTCGGGAGATCGCAACTGTGAGATACACAGTCTTTGATGGGCACATGATAGCAACTAATTCAAGTGACTGCCCATGCGAAAGACCGTAGGTCCGATAGCCAAGCGGTTCGCGAACAACAATACCAACTCCGTCACCCACCGCGTCAGACGGCATGGAAATGACAGAATGAGAGCCCGAGTGACTCGCGGTCTCAGATACGCAGCCGTCAGAGCAGGGCGTCATCAACGCTACGGTCAGCAGAAATGCATCGAGTTTCTCCTGGACAATCTGACTGCTGACGAGAAGCTCGTGGCTTTTAGTGAGCGTAAATTTAGCAGATGAGATTTAAGCGGCTGTCGAGCGTCTGCGGGCGGGCGGGCGGCCAACCGACCGGAAGTAGCAGGGATGCAGCGTCTAGCATGTTTAGCCGTCGCCGGCCGACAGCGTCTGAATGTCCAAGTAGAAGGTTCCTTTACTGGTAGTTTAACGCTCTCGAGCGAAGCATTAACTGCTTGACACCGACGAAGTGGCACTAAGCACGCTAGGCATCCTGCAGCCGGGGCAGCAGTCAAGGCGCCGGTGGATTTAAGGCGGGAACCTATGTAATGGCCGACAGTACACTTTTTCACTTCTTACTGAGGCACGGCGAGTGAGCTACTACCCCAACGAGAGCTAAAAAAGTACTTTAAACTTGCGGTTCGTAGGTTGGCCGAGCTGTTGATAAGGCGAACGCATAATGTAGGGAGGTTATTACTGACCGGCCGTAGAAGGTGCCGCGCTGATTTGGCCCAGTAGTTAAGGTACTTGCCTCGAACCAATGTCAAGGTGAATTTATATGATGACCGAGGTCGTGGGTTCGAGCCCATGGCGTATGTGAAGCGCCTGAATAGAGATTAGGCTCTCGTATGGCGCTATACAAATATATATATATATATATATATACATATATATATATATATATATATATGTGGGTCGCCAGTGGGTATTGACTGATGGCGAAATCGCACCTTATGCTAAGCAGGTTCTTTTTTGGGTAGCATATCCGCAGACAGCTCATACACAGTCACAGCGAATATATAAGTTGAATACCCGAAGGTAACGCGGAGATTAGGAAAGTCCACACCGCACTCTTGGAGTATGCCTAATGCCGCTCTCTAGCGCTGGGAGAAATAACTGCTGTCATGCGCAGTGAGTGCTTGAATGTTTAACGCCTTCAACTGAATGGCACGAGAAAATTGTCCCTTAGGCGTTAGAAATGGTGACATTGACTTACTTGATTGAGCGCACTCCAGATTACGCAATTTCCTCATGAAGGTCCTAAACTAACCTTTACCTTGCTCAAGGAACTGAAAACACGCTGGACGGACAGACCACTTCCGAGAGGTTCTGGGGGGGGGGCAAGGGTACAACGGAGAAATGGAGATAAGATTTACAAAGTTGCAATCTCGCGTTTGCGTTGACGCGCTTTAGCACGCGGACGATAGGTAATTCGCAAGCCTCAAGAATGCGGACGTGGCGAGCACCAAGGCGGTGACAGCAGCAGCGAGTGACGAGAGCGAGATGTCAAGCACGAGAAATCAATTCGAGATTATTCGGTAAGACCGAGAGCGAGAGCGCGGCGTGCAGAGCGAGTGGCGTGGCCTAAGAGAGGTGCTCTGGTCTAATTTAAATTTTCAGTTTTACTCAGCTCACGACATAGCTATTGGCTTGAGATAAGATGTTTCTTAAAGACGCTTCGCCGTGTTACTACGAGATCGCTCTGTCAGATCGATCTGTTTGCATCGCAGCCTTTTAAATCAAAGCCACTAGCTTGGCTACCCCGTTAGTGTCTTGCATCAACGGGCTTACAACCGGCAAGCTCATCGGGGGTAGGAGATTGCAACCTTTCCATAGCCCGTCTTGCATTGCCATCCTTAACAGTAATGATAATAATACATTGTATAGCATCCACGGAGAACTAAATCTCTCTCTAGGAACTTTACAGGTGCTGTACAGAAAGCACTACCAAATGTTTGATCGTAACATCCTCACGCAGCAGGCACTGTGTAAGCAGATACATGCACACGAAAGACGAATCTCAAAGACTCGCCAAATGCTCTAATAAACAGGTGCGTTTTAAGCTTCTTTTTAAAGGTCGTCATATCAGGGGGCGTTGTGACATGCATCGGCAGTGAGTTCCAGGCTTTGATAGCATAGGACCAGGTTTGGCGAAGTGGTTAAGGTGCTCGCTCCGACCAAGGTCGGAGGCCAAGGTCGGAGGCTCGAGCCCCGTGGCCTATGAGAAGCACCTGAATGGAGATCAAGTTCTCTTAGGGTGCTATACAAATGAATTATTACATATATTGTTAAATAGGAACTAAAGGCACGGTCTCCGACGGTTTTGAGGTTCGTACGAGGTATGACTAAGCGATTCGGGAGAACAGCGGACTGCACGGTTCTTTCCCTGGCGGATGGAGTAGTTGTGCTAGATAGACTGGAGCCAGAGAATGAAGGCTCCTAAAAGTGAGCGACAGAACTTTGAAGCTGATATGTTGCTTGAATGAGGCCCAGTACAAGTCAGCGAGAACTGGTGCAACGTGGCACCTGCAAGGCTCACAGCAGACGAGCCTAGCTGTAGAGTTGTGCACCGACTGTAAGCGCCCGGCTGCATCCGCCGCTAGCACCAGCAAGCAGGAAGCTATAAAAGTCGAGATGGGATTCGCAAATGCACGGACCAGTTTTGATGTTTATCTACGGAAGCCCGAACTTTAGCAATGTTATGTGGCTGAAAGTAGGCAGACTTGTCTGTGAAGCTGATGTGGTCATCTAATAAAGGTCGCTTTGAAACAGGATGCCTAGATTTCTTGCAGAATAAATAGGAGACATGCCGGCGGAGCCGATTTTGAGTGGAAGGTTCTCCAATTTCGGAATCACAGTTTATTTGCCCATAACTAGTAGGTTGGTTTTGTTGTCATTAAATTTAAGAAAGCTTGCTGCCATCCATGTGCGAATGTCGTCGATATATGCAGCAAGGGTGGTGTAGAGAATTCGATGTGCTCGAGGGCTGGGACGGATCGAAGCAAAGGTACGACTGAGTTTCATCTGCATAGAAGGGAAAGCCCAGATCACGTGCCGGGCAATCACATCGGCGCCAGAGGGAGACTACAAACTGCGAAAAGAAGCGGACCGAGCCCTGAGGTACTCCGTACTTAAGTGGTTCCTCGGATGATTTTTTTCCGTTCGCATCAATACTCTGGAGCAGCGGTTCTCAACCTGTGGGTCGCGACCCGTTTGGGGGTCGAACGACTCTTTCACGGGAATCACCTAAGACAATCGCAAAACACGCATTTCCACATTTTGCATACAATAATTTCATGGTTGGGTGTCGCCACAACATGAGGAGCTGTATTGAAGGTTAGCGGCTTTAGGAAGGTCGAGAACCACTGCTCTAAAGTCTCCCACTGATATGGGACCTGAATCATTGCAATGAATTGCCAGCGATGCCCGGATAGGAAGCGATACACATGAAAAACGACTGTCTGATCAACGGTATCAAAAGCTGTCGAAAGATCAAGCAGAGCAAGCAGCAGCGCGTGCGCGTGTCACCGTTGATCCCTTGCACGTGTGACCCACCACAAGGCACAGTGTACAGTGCACAGCCAAGATATATAAAGCATCGCTTGTGAGCCGTAATGGCTCACTAGGTAAGGCGGTTGCTTTTCACGACCTCGGCCCCGAGGTCGTGGGCTCGAATCCTGCAGTGGGCGATCCTTTATCGCCACTGCAAGCGGTGGTGATAGCCGGAAAGGCTCCTCTGTCGCTATACAAAAGAGGCTGTTAAATCAGCTAGCATTTATTTATTTATTTATCGCGTTATGCTTGCGTGCCATCCCATTGCACTAAATTTGAGTCAAAGAATGTTATTATTGCACAATTATCCGAGTCTATGCGTGCCGACTCTGTGCATGTTGCTACTGAAGGAGCGCTTATGTAATAATTATTATAAGCGTAATACATTTGTATAGTGCCCTCAGAGAACAGAATCTTTGTTTGGGGAATTTTACAGATGCTGTAAAGGAAGCATGACAAAATCATTGGTGGTAGGATTGGCACAGCGCTAAACTCCTACCTCAATGAGAAATGTCAGACTGCACATGTCGGGCGGATTTCGGTCACCATCTTTAAGCGGGTGCTTTAAGTATGTGGGGGGGTTCTCTCGGGACTCAACCTTAGAACCTCTTCTTTTAGCTATCCACGCTCTCCGTGTGGCCGATGTCATCGCCAAGCAAAATATTGGCTTTCATTTCTACGCCACATATAGACCCAGCTCTACCTATATCCTTCAACCTTTCTTCTTTCCACAGCCAATCCGTCAACCCATCTAAAGCTTGCTTCTTAGCCGACGCACCGTATTCCCTTGCTGCATGCATCGATGAAATTCCCGTTTGGATGGCTACCCGAAATCCTAAAGCGAGGCTCAGAAGAGACTGTTCCGGTTAGATTTTCCTTCACTCCCGCGCGAACGCGTCTTTTTCCGGGTGCTGTGCGCTCGTACCTGTACATGATTCAGCCGCTGTTACTAACCAGAGGTCTTGCTAAACAACGGCCTTGTGTGTCCTTATGTTTGTCTGAGCATTCTAACCTAAGCATGATGCTCGCTAAGCATGCTGCAACATTCGCGCTGCATCCCATCATTGCGTGCCCAATGACTGAGCCCGTAAAATAAATCTGTCCGCCAGAGCCGGCGACGCGTATTCGGCACATCGTTTGCAATTCGCCCGTGAACTCGATGAACAGAATCAGTCTGGAAAGTCGGGGGGGCGGGCTCTGGGGGAAATCGGGTCGCGAGAGAGTGACTAGTAGGAGAGAAATGCATAAAGAACGTGCTGAAAAAGAGAAACGTCGAAGGAGAGCGAGCGAGTGAGGGAGGGAAGTGGCGAAGAGTGAGCTACTATTCCGCCGTAGCTCGGCATTTCAAGATGGCGAACCGCGGGCGACGGTACAGACCGGCCGATGGCAATGCCTAAACCCTCGCGCGTTTGGGAAGCCTGTGCCGCTTGTTGAGCCCGACACGCGAGAGGACGCTCGAGGAGTGACTGCAGCGCTTCTCCGGTAGAGGGCGCGCCGCGCGTGCTCGCGCGCGCACGAGACATCGTAAAGCAATCACGACGAGTTTCTGGAGGCGCATCGACGCGGCGCCCTCGCTACTATATGTAGAAAGAAAAGTAAGTGCCTTCACTATGCCCGTCTAGATCGGATCAGGTCGTCGCAAATCGGATCAGCGAGACACAAAATTGAGAGTGCGCAACGCCCTGGCGCAGCGCGACAAAACAGATCGATCGTCGTCAGAGTCGCGATCACGTGATCGCCTCGCGAAGCAGACCTCCTCACGTTCGCCTCTAGCTCCGCGGTCGCCTCGGACCGCCTAGCTCGCCCACGCGGCGCGCGGCGTCTTTCCGATGCACTGCGCTCGGTTAACAGCCGCGTGAGGTTACGCTTCGTGCGCGCGCGCCGTAGTTTCCGCTGCACTTCGTTCCTTTTTTCTTTCAATCGCCCCAGTTCCGCGCCGCTCGACGGGTTCTTCGCGTCTCGAATGTTCTCGCGATTTGATCACGCGTCGCGCCTTCTTCTTCGGGATCGCGGCCGCTGTCTTTTTGTCGAATCCTCCATAGTGCGTCAGCAGGCAATTTAAACTCCGGAGAGCGCAACTCAAGCGCAGCGGCGGCCGCTGCCGACTGAGCGGAGGCCTCACTTCCGCGTGGGGCGGGCAGGCGGGCGGGCGGGCGTTCGACCGGAAGAGTCTCTCCTTCGTCGGCGCTCCCTCTCGAACGGCGCGCTCGCGCAGCCCGCCCCCTCCCCGGCGAGTCGTGAGCGACGCAGCGCCTCTCTTCCCCACCCCACATACGCCTCCGGCGAAGCGTACGGAAAATGCTGGCGTCGCGCGTGGCGAGCAATACTTGAGTCTCGGCGTCGCTGGCGCCGTTGCGCATTATGGCCGCGAAAAAGTGGCAGTGTGAGCATCGCGTGGAATTCGCGGCGGCGGCAGCTCGGGTGGCACGAATCAGCGGCGGCCAGCGAAAATTCTCCGAGTTAAAGGCTCGCTTCCGGGAAGCTCGCACGGCGCTCCAGCAGCGGCCGCAGCAGGGCCGCCGAGATTCTAGTAATGGCGACGGAATTGACGTCGGCACCGCGCACGCTGACGAGCGGAAAGAGGCGGCCAACGCACTTACGACAGCGAGTGCGGTGCGGCTTGCGCTTACTGATTAAGCGGCAGAATGCATCGCCGCTAGGTGCGCTGGCTGCTCTTGTGCGGAGGTACATTCTAAGAAATCGCTCGACAAAAATTTTCCTGAGGTCGGCTTACAAAAAAACGCCCAATAGCATTGTGAAACTTGCGATTGCGTCTCTACGCCGATACATATATACACAGTTGTAGTCACCGCCCGCCGCATTTCTTGCTACGAGTCAATTCAACTTTCATGAAGAACGGAAAAAGAACGGCGCTAAAGCCAGATTTTGTCGGCCAAGGCGCGAGGCGAGGGGAAAATTAACGAAGGCCATTTTAGGGTCGGTTTACAGTTGCTGCTGAGGAAGGGGCTGCGTTACGTGTCCGCGATATGCGACGGCATTTCGAGAGAGAGAGAGAGAGAGAGAGAGAGAGAGAGAGTCAAGGACACCGACCGTACCGAAGTTGTGGGACCAAGTTCCGCAAGAGGCCTAGAGAAAGCGGGTTCGCTGTGTGCTGAGCCAGTCGAATTTTAATCGCTGGCGGGAGCTGACTGCTTCTCTGACTTGCCGCCAGCAGTTCGGCGAGCAGCATCCGGCGAGCCAGTGAGCCTGTGCGACAGGCGACTGCTTGCGCACGCGATTAGCGGCGCGGGGCGTGCGGTGGCGTATGCGCACCGGCCGGCGGCGTCCGCGGGCTGTCAGCAGCGTCCACGGCTGCTGCCTGCCCGGGGCTCGCCCGATCGCTCTCGCGGCATCGCCCGCGCGGCTCTCAGTTGAGATCTTGCTGTAGCACCGACCCAATTATCTACGCTAGCGCAGCACGAGAGACCGGGCGGCTGCGAGTCTGTTCGAGCGTCTTGTGCTCGCTGTTTCGCGCGCCCAGGTCGAGGTCGTGGGCGGGGCTGCGTGCCTGCCGGCGCTACTGCTCGCAATGAATGAATGAATGAATGACCAGGAAGCGCCGCTCGCTGCAGCCCTTTTCTCACTACAATCCCTCGGCTGCAAACGCAGAGCACGCAACGTTGCCACTCTTTGACGGCGCGCGATAAAAGCAGGCGATGAGCTGCCGCCGGCGAAGGAGCAGCACGGCGAAGGCGGCGGCGGTGCTGAAGAAGCTGTGCCCGTAGCTGAAGATCTATGTGCGGCGCAGGACGATCTAAAGTGGTACCTTGGCTTACGAGTTTAATTCGTTCCGTGACGGAGCTCGTAACTCAACTTATTCGTATGTCAAACATAAGTTTCCCCATTGAAATTATAATAATAATACACTTGATAAAGCGTCCTCAGAGAGCTCAATCTCTTTCTTGGCGCTTTAAATTTGCTGCA